>VTPC01002712.1:182850-368271 GCA_011009095.1 Ignelater luminosus | reverse complement strand
GAACTGTAATGGCTAAACGAAAAAAAGTTATGAAGCTGTGTTCCCATGACAAAAGTAAACTATCTATTAGCAAACAAATCAGAACCATTTTTCTTCAATTGGGACAAAGTTCATATTACGTAAGAGAAGCACCTCCAAATAGATATTTTCGGTGGTAAACACAAAGAACCTACAAAAAATCAAGGTTGGAGCTGACATCTTCAATGCTTACAAAATCAAAATGCTGATCTGACCTTTAAAATCTTAGTAACTCAATTTTGCAATTTGTGTTATTTTCTATGTTGCCCTGCAATTATTGAGTTATCAGCCATTACTAACCTTGTTACTTTCTAATTATCTCCAACATTAACATTGCTACATTGTATTCCATACACTCGTGTAAAGTAAGTTGCCTATCTTCAAGGCAAAATGCATATTAGAATAGAAACATTTACCTTACGTTGGGTGCCAAATAAATAGATAAGAAAAGAACTGCATATTGAATATTGAATCTTATCTTAGATTTATCGGTGTACAAAGAGAACCTTGCAGGAAAACACGTGGTAGTATCAAAATACTATTCTACAGACACAAAACTAACCACCAAAAGATATTCTGGTGGAACTGGAAGTGCGAAATAATGTTCTGCTAGTAACATGCTAAACTGAAACGTTTGGGCATAACATTGTAGTTAAGATAGTCAAAGTTAGCCAAAGTTGTAAATTTCAAAAATAAATCATGCTCAAACATGTCAGAAAATTAGACTGGACAACCATGGTTTGCTAGAGCTACAAAAAGGTTGACCAAATGAATACCATCAATTTGAAAGAAAATCTATACCTAAATGATTCATGGTTGGTTTTGAACTTACAGGTTGAAAGACCAAAGACCAAGGACTATTTGGAGCTTGGATATCTTTAAGCACATATTCGAAATATACCCAACAGCATTCAAGTCAGGTCGAGAGTGTTCGCTGTCTTCAGTCCGCAATGGGTACTTTAGGAGTTGAATTGCTTACAAACACCATGCAAGTAAGTCTTGGAATCAGTTATCATCAGAATTACAGACATTTTACGTCTAATCCCTGGAGATAATCTTTTGCCACTGTTTATTCCAGTACTGACTACCGTCACCTCAATATTTCTGCAAAACTTTTGTTGCTCAGACTATTTAAATTGTATAGCTTGAAGACCCGTCTACGGTTACCGCCAAACTGCCCGTGCTCTCCAAGTTGGTTCTGCGATAGACGGTCAAGAGGTGGGGCACTACGTAAGTCACCGATGTCCCACAACACCTACCAATACTATTTACTTGGTCTTCCGACACCGCTTTTCATCATCCCGGTCTATAGACGCGCGATATGGACTCGCTGTGACGACAGTTCCCACCATATGGACTTCAACACATTCTTTTCTAACAGTCTTCACCACCTCGAGAAGACGACCGCTTACACGAACGGACGGGCGAAAACTTTGATTGGCGCTTCATATCACCACTCGAGCCACTTCATCATTCTGTGGGAAAATGCGGGATGTAGCTGCTTCGGTAGCCACGTGAAACGCGAAGGCAAAAACATCCAAAGACTCACTACAGTGACTTGGCTGGACGACAATATGATGGAGATCACCGTCATCATCACCAATCTACTATCCACCACCAGGTCTTCAGCGTCTTCCGCTTGTGATTCTCGGTCATTTTAAATCAAAAATTTCGCTTGATGGCCCAATAGAATATTAACTCCTAAACAGTCTGCGTTTTAACTTAATTTGTTTGCTTGTTGAAAACCAAAAATTTACTGCCGGTTTTTAGAAAGTCATTTTGCAAAATCTGAGTAAATCTTAGATTTAAGGGCTTATTTCACACTCTACGATCACAAGATAATAGGAATTAAGCGTAGACAAGTACTATGGAATTCAATTGCATAAACTAATTTGAAACTTACAAAGACACGTTAAATGAATACTGTAAGTTTTAAAATCTTAGAGAATGAAATAGTTCTGTAAACGTTACAGGCATGTATACCTCAGCACAAGCTGCTTGCTTCTCTCAAAATGGGCAAATCGTTTTTGATTGTTTATAAGGTCATTTTCAATTAAAAAGAAGGGAATTGAACAGAGAGACTAGTACAAAAACTATAAATATCGATATTTTACTAAGTTGCTTTTCAATAACGTACCTAAAGAGTCTTCAAATTGACTTCACAGGTACCTGATCAAACTGCAAAGAACAAGTTGAAAGAAGCTGGCCTGCCAAAAGCTTGCTCGAAATGACTATAATAATGGTCGCACTGGAAATTTGTAATATGAGTATTGAGGCTCGAATGATGCAATCTCTGGGCAATAACAAGTTAAATTCGAGAGCAACGAGATCGTTTGAGGTTTTTTTCTGAAAAGCAAGTTTACATTTTGTATTTGATTAGTAATAATTCAGTGTGTCGCTTAAAGAGGTTACATACTAACTAGGAAGGAAAACGCTACTTTAATGCGGCTGGAAAGATTCAAATTATATACGCTTTCTCCTGAATAGTAAGTACATCTGTATCGCTTTATATCAATAGTAAATATAACTCAATAGTTGTGCTGAAAAAGTGAAAAAGAAAAGATCAAACAAAACAAAAATGGCCCAGAGGTATTCTAAAAGTAAATTCGCTTTAGAACTTCCCAAACTATTGTTTGACATGTTTTTGTATAAACCAAAAAGCCCACCCAAAATAACAAGATAAAACAAACTAACCGAAAAAACGAAAATCTTAGAAATATTCAAAAGATATTTTTCATTTGCATAACATAAAGTCCATAAGTAAAAATTTTGGCAAAAATACCAATGCTCGAAGCGAGTATAAACCAGCAGCAAAGAACTTTACTTGTTAGTTCTCAAATGTTGAATTGAAGAATTCTGTTGGAAACTAACCTTTATTCACGAAAGTACAATTTATATTAAAAGGAAAAGTGGATTATAAAATTTAAAATGAATTATGAAAGCTACTTCATAATTACAACTTGGTAGTATAAACAATTAAAAAAATTGCGTTGGAAAGTTAATCCAAAATCCTAAAGCTAATTAACAAACCTTCAAAGTTTCAAAAATAAACATTCCTTTTGAGAGTTTTCCAAGAGGTAGCGTTCACGAAAGACAAATCAGGTTTTTGTCTTAATTAAGACAAGTCTGGGGAAAAACCAGCACGTTTAAGGATCTGTCTCGAATTTCCATTTCTTGCAAATAGTATTCCAATCACACTGTTTAATAAATCAATATAATACCCTTTCTAGTAGAGAGTGCAATTAAATTTATGGCGTGTAGTCTCCAAGACTTCGAATATATCGAATTTCCTATACTAGTATACTATAATCAATACATTTTCCTTTAGTGAACAACGTAAGTTATGAGGATACAATTTGATCACATGAGAATTCCTTATCAGGGGAGTTTAGCAATCTTGGCGGCTAAGTTTTATTGTATGTAGTCTTTAGTTAAAGGGTTTTATTTGATCTAACTACATGGAAGGGATACAATTAGACAATGTGAAAGTTGGTCCTTGAGGGAATTTGATCTGGTCTACATAGAAAATACCCCTATTTGATTAAAGCTTTCGAACAGCGTGTTATATTTTATGTAAAAAAGCAGACTAATTCGCTTTCATTGGAAGTTTTGTTGATGTTAAATCATTACGTAGATTCGAAACGTCGTATTTTTAAATTACTGTTTATTTATCCTTTTTCTACAAATGCAAATTCTTATTTGGTTTTTGAAAACCCTATATATTTTGTTAAAACACTTATTTTCAATTTATACTATCCATCTGCTTGTTAGCAAGTCCTAAACAAACGAAAAACGGACAAAGCCGCCCAAAAAAGCTAAGTAAATATTAGAGTCCAAAGATGAGAGTGATCTTAAAAAAAATTCTCTGTTGACGTTGTATCTTCTGTAGTCGATGTCATGAGAATGTTTATAATCCACCGAATAAAAGACTGAATAACGCAACACCAGTTTGATAACGTGACGGGTTTGAATATTACACGGACTATTATAATTTATGGCTTATGAGTTAGTACAACAATAGTGTCTGCCTTTTCCAGGGATTATTAAATGCATCTGCCTCAGACACGTACTACAGCATCGGTGATAATATTTCATGGAATATGTGCTGTTAAAAATTAAAATTGTAACATGTCTGCGATGCGATGTTATTATTTCACTTATCACGAGTGTTTACAGACATGACAGTAAACTATAGAATTACGTAGTACATTAAACAATACTGTTGGAAGCTGAATTTGAAATGTATGCATAACAATGTGATCAGATTCAAAATAACAGACTAGGGATTTAAAAGCATATGGTATACCTCGTTGATTAAACCGTATTTTGTTTCATGGATAACATTTAATCTAGCAAGCTAATGCTTCTTTTTTCTAATTGCGTAACAATGGTAAAACAAATATCAGGGACTATGAAAATTGGTGACTTGTATGCATTCATTCTCAAATTGAGAATAAGTAGGTTAATGCTTCAGTCGATTTAGGTTAATTTAGGAAGAGGTAAAACTAGCTATTAACTATATTGTAAAAGTACATAAATATTGCAGAAATCTTTCTCAGTAAAGAAGGAAAGGTGGATAGTAACGTGCATTAAAAATAACACCTCCATACATTCGGTTCTTGAAGGGGTACTCTAATGACTTCCAGACCTATCTAGCAAGTATTTTAAGCATTAAAAGTAGCTGGCATGCAACTCAAAGAAGTCTTCTCATAAACCAACTCAAACAAGTTCATCGAGGCTTGCTTAAAATCAAATCAATAGCAATTTTCTTGGTACATGAGACTATGCCTAGATGCTACTTGACAGTTTATTCTAAGTGAGTGACTGCAAGAACGGCTACAGAAAGTCGAGAAACACGTATAATGTCGCCACAAAATCAGAAGTTGACACATCAATATTAGACAGTAAGATACATCGTACGGAAAAATAATCAGGTTACGGTTACTTTAAATTATATAGGTATGAGCAGGATAGTCAATTGCCAAAAGGTTAAAATTGATAGCTAATTTCAGAGAAAAACACAATTATTAAGAATCTTCCATCAAAGAACGTTCCATCCTGGAAATATACCTATCGAAAATAGCTTTTTTCTCATCATTACCAATAATCAAAGTCAATATAGATAAGACCTGAGATGTTAACAAAATCTGGAAAGAAACAAAGGATGATCTGCGAAACTTTTTCGAAGTACTGTACATAAAAAATATGCTCTTGGTGATCGGTCAATTTTGACCACCCTTTCGTTTGGATGTACTCTTTATCACAATATTATTCGAGTAAAAATCAATAGTCCCATTTGAACAACCGCGGTTTTTCCTGAAACCAAACACGGAACAACTGCAAGGGAACCAAATCGCATCTGTCTTCTGGGACCATATAGACCATTAGTTAACGAGAAAAAAATGCAGAGAATTTTGCAAATCACCTCAAGAGTACTTTCAACACTGATAATAGCTCTATTACTGAATGAATTTCAAGTTTTGACTGCTGGACTAATGAAACTGATCTAACACTTTCGTACAGAATTACAGAAGGTAACCAGAAGTCTATTAATGTAGCAATACACCGTTGAAGAGTTTGTCAAAATAAAATCGATTTTCAAAAAGGACGCAGAAATGAAATATAAAAAAAATCGGTCTCGAATCTTAATAATTTTTCTAAGTGATGGGGAGCCTAAGGGACTTAAGTTATAAAAATTTCTTTTAGTTATCATTTTCTTATGTTGTCTTTATTTAAAAAATGGGATGCTACTAGAGCTTGATATTTATCAAATGCAATTTATTGCCTCTAGAATTTTGCAAAGCCGCGATTGTCTGCTATTCAATGCTGGTGCGTTTTTCTCTTTATATTTCCATCACCGAAGTCACATTGCGTTTGTTATAATCATTCTTTTGGATACGTAATTTGCCACATTTGGAATTTCTCAAGAATATCCTTGAGCCTGTGCTATTCGTTATTTTCATAGATGATAGTGAATCTGTTATTGAATTATCTTGAAAATTGATTTTGCGGATGGCCTCAACTCACACTCTGTTATTAATGCCATAGGTAACAGCAAACCTTCACTTAGATGACTTGGACGCTGTTTATAAATGGCCGATAAGAAACCATTTTATCTCAACATCTCATAAAGCAAGATTTCCATTGAAGACTTTGGACTTGCGTTCTTTAAATTTATTTAAACTGTAAACTCGTCTTATAAACAGTTTGGTCTTTAAATCAGAAACACTAAAAATTTTTCAAATTCTTTAGTTCGATCTAAAGCTGAGTATGGCGTAATAATATGGAATCATTTGTAAGTCTCACTTTCTCTTAAAACTGAAAAGCAGCAAAAAAAAACTATAACAGTAATTATGCAGTCCTCCAACAAATGGCTTTGATCTTTAATCAGGCTATGTACATTTATAAAAAAATGAAGAAAACAAAAAACAAAGCTCATGACTATAGCATCGCGCGAAAAGACTCTCTAAATTGACTGGATGGATCAACCAATGAACGTAAACTTCAAAGTATTCATGATTTAAAACGTACAATCGCACAAAGATATTATTACAAGCTTACAAATGCAGGTAATAAGATATAAAATAAAGAAGAAGCTACAATTAAAACCATTCCTGGTAAAAGCACATACGAATCAAAACCGCACCATACCGTTTTTTTGAAATACAGAATCTCACTTCAGGGCAAAATATTATATAAGTACGAAAACACGTTGAAATAAAAGAAAATACTCATATGATCAATTCTCCTTTAGTAACATTAGAGAACGAGAATCAATAAAATAAGGAATGGTAAAAACCAAAGTAACCAGATAAGTAATTAAATTAAGCTAAAGATATTCAAATGAATCAACCAACGCATATTCGGTAAGATCAAATCTCAACCTACGTAAAAGCTACTCCTAATAAATTACAAAGTTGTATGTAAAAATATTTGGAATTTTCCATCAAATCTTTCATGATATTGATTACAAATCTTTTCTTAATAAAATTTTGCTGAAATAAATCTGAGTATAGTACAAACATGTTGAAGAGAAAAGAAAAAGATATAGAAGTTATATCGAATATGTTGCCCTTGCATATTTCCGTATTATAAAAGAAGAGTTCTTTAGAAAAAGCCTTTTTAAAATCAGATTGAGTCAGATTCAATATTGATATGTCGGAAGACGTGGTCAAAACGAGCAGAAAACAGCTGTCATATTCAATATCGAGATTTGTTCGAATACGCGTCGTTAGTCCATGATTTTATTTATATGTGAAAATTCTTGAAAGGTTTTCTTCTGAATTCGTAAAAGAATGTTTGAAATAGTAGAAAGAATAAAAACTCTTAATGGCGGCGAAGTTTCACTGAACTTTTAATTAAAATTGCCCTGGAGATTAACCCCGAAATACTCAATATTAAATAAAGAATAAATTAAGGATTCATTTTATTAGAAAGAGAGAAGAGAGGAGGAAAAGAGGAAAAATCAGTGACATTCTATACGGCAAAAGCATCTATAACCGACTTTAGGGGATGAATTGGATTCAATCAACGTATTGAAAGCTAAAACGAAAGGATTACCGCATGTCCTATTTCAGCTATAAAAGACAAAAGCATTCCAGATTTTATTCTGTTCACGATTTTTTTATATTTATAAAAATATTTCAATATAGAACACAGCCTGGATGCGACCTTCTAGGCTTTTTGAATTATACTCGACGACATATTCTTAACTGCATACCATATTTTAGAGTTTCATGATCAAACCAAGAAATATTATGAATATTCCTTATATACTGCAGAATATAAATCCAAGAACTTGGCAGGATTTCAACGAAACGGAATGTACTGCTTGCACAGATCGGCTGGAAATTTCAAGTTTATTCGTTTTTTTCTTTCCTTTTTTTTGATAGATAGAACTTGAAACAATCGGGTTAAGTGTAGTTATAAATCCTAATACATAAAATAGAACACTGCTGCTTTCCTGTTGTTTTTATTTTAAATATGTTCCAGAAATTGCAAAACTGGACTAACTAAACAAATCCTTGAAAATCCAAGTCGAATAATATCAATCACTCCTACAAAAAAGGGGCAGCGAAATGATAACAAAACGAATAAAAATTCACATCTTTCATATTTCTAAAGGCACACACATGCAGCCCAGTGGGTTGTTAACTCAAGGGGGGTCAACTGCCGGACGAATGGGAACGGGTAAATAAGAATAGGGCTTTGATATTGGATTTCTATATAGAAATATTCTGATACACTTTTT
The DNA here is from genome assembly GCA_011009095.1 of Ignelater luminosus. Classification (NCBI taxonomy): domain Eukaryota; kingdom Metazoa; phylum Arthropoda; class Insecta; order Coleoptera; family Elateridae; genus Ignelater; species Ignelater luminosus. The sequence goes on along the minus strand of VTPC01002712.1, from coordinate 360,002 downwards.
CGATTACGATAGGAGCGATGATGCGCGCGGCAGTATGAAAAGAGTGAATAGACGATGGAAATTTTAAACTAGAATCAAGAGATAACACAATGAAATATGTGCAGCCGGCCATTCACGCGAAACTTTTATCGACGCTTTTAATGATTTTCGTCCTACTTTACTAAGCAATCTACCAAAAGTTTCGGATACGTTTTATTGTTGCTGGACCCGTAATAAGATCCAACATTAAAAGCTTTACTTCAAACGACCTAGAAACTGGAATTATCTCATTAAATCTGAAGTAATTTCGTTAGATATTTAAAAACTTAATAGCATGTATTGTAGCTTCGATAAATCTTAAAAAGTATAATGGGTACATGTAACGTTTTTCAAACATACCTGATTCGCATCTTAAAAAAAGTTTTTAATATAATGCCCCTGAACCGATTGTGAGTTGTTGTGCCTTAATTAGGCTCTACAGAACGAAACTTATCCAACTTTTTGTAACACACCTGAACTTTACTGCTCTATACATTCTTTCCTTGTAGACGCTTCATCTAAACGTAATGAATTGTACTTCTTCCAATAATTGTTTCCGAGGTATTTAATTATAATTTGTGTTTTCGTTGTTTTTTATTATTTCTACGATTTTCTATTTTTTTAAATTATAGAATGAGGTACAGCTGAAAAAATGCCTTGCCTATAATTACGTTTCATTTCCTTACTAGTTTTGTACTGCAGATATAGAAATAGTAAAACGGAAAAGCAGGTGTGATTTTCAATATTTCTTTAATTAATAATTTAATAAGCTTCTTAAAGCTAAGCTAATCTGATTAATTTGATATATTTTAGGTTTGACATGGATGGTGATTAATAATTCTGCAGTGATTATAAGTAAGAAGCCCTTTCCACTTTCAGGAATACGTGTAATCAAATACAATTAAAAGATAAAATATTGTTTTTAATTTCCCGATTTTAGAGTTGTTTTTATTCTTTATTACAATTTATCACCCACAACTAGCCCTTCAATTGACTAGACGGGTGCATTCTTATTTCCCGATCAACTTATTAAGGGTGTCATTGTATAAAATTTAAAACTTGCGTATTTAATTCTGAAAACCTCCAGTGTAGTGTTTACAACTCATACGCTGGAGTAGGAGACTGCATTTGCACAGAAATGCAGAAATAATTTATATTTCTGTTTATCGATGGTATACTTCCTTGAGTGTCTTTAACTATAGATTAGAATCCATTTGCAGGATATCCAACACCCTGACAGAATAGATTTTTATCCTACAATAACTACAACTCCTAAACTACCTTGCTCTAAGCAGATTCTGACTTTCATTTAAAATATACAGTTAACTACGTCTATGGTTTAAATAGAAATCGGCAAACAAATCTGTCAAAAGCTTGGTCGAGACAAACCTCATCTAGTCTCGAACCGCCACAATAGTTTCCTTCTTCTAATGGTATGTGACTTTGAGCCATGAACCTTGAACTATAGGCAACAAATCTAAGTTAAGTAAACTATAATAAAGTACACAGAGGTAGAGCAGATTTTATTTAACTTATTTAGAAAAGTCAAATTGAGAAGTTGCCAAACCAACCATCATGACACAGCAACTCTGATTTCTGAAGTGATAGTGACTATAATTGTTATGGTAAGGGACCATCAGACAGTTCATGAGAATCTACACAATCTGTTTTCTAAGAATTTATATAACAGTGGAGATACCTGTTGTCAGTACACTTCGCATAGCGTAAACCAGGCACACAGAGCAAAGCTATATACTAGACTGACGCAAGCCTGCAATCGAGAAGAAAAAAAATCTTCTGTATGCTGTCCAAAATGAAAAAAGACATTCAAATTGTAGACTCTTCATATCAGCTCAGTAAGGTATCGACTTTCGTCTTTGTCAAATTAGTTTGACAAACAGGTAAACATCTTTAATCCTTTTAAGCACTGACTGTCAAAAACTGTAGAAGCCCGACTTCTATTGTATAGTACGCCCAATAATTCTAGATATTAATTCGAACCTGTTGGTTTGTACGCACCCTAATGTATATTAAGCAAAAACATAAGATAGAACTAAATATCCCATTTGTTCTATTTGTTTAGTCAGCGTATAACTCGCTTGAACTTTTACCACTTGCAAATTAACCATTTCAATCCAAAGGGTTCATGATGTTTGACAAGAGTGCCTTAGATATGTTCCATAAGATTTCCTACACTATCCAAAACGAGTTAAGCACCCGCGTCATGCTTTTCCTTCTTTAATCCTCTAACCTTGGACCAAAATCAGGTTTTGCCCACACCAACGCCAACCGCGGTAGTTCATGTTTGCAAAATTAAGGTTCAATCTTGAAGACTAAAAGATCAAAAAATTGTATTCAAACACTAATAAGAACTCTAAACAAATTACATCGATCAGCAAGAAACCTTGACAAACTAAAATCGAAAAAAATATCGCTCAATATTATACACAGGGAAAATGAAAAGTAAATTAAAAAGGTTTTAACCTTCTTGTTACTCAAAGCAAAATACAGGAAAATTCAACGGATCTTAGTGTCTGTATTTATAGTCAGTACTTGAGTGAGTCTACCTTATGTTCGACTCTTCAGCAAGTATGCCTTGGTTTAGCCCACAAGCTAAATTCAAATCGCCTGTTTCTTTATCTTAAGTTTGGGTAAAACCACACATTCGTATTTTCGAGTTATGTCTCGGGTATAAAAGATTAAAGCAGGATCAAATTCGAGCTTGGTTCATGACTATGAATACAGGCACTTAGATCTGGTTAAACTAATGACCAAAGCAGTTGATACCTTGGTTTAGGTAAAAATACTGTTTACCTCTTGACTGAAATGTTGACCTAGTGTATGTGTAACAAAGTACAGTCGCATATAAAAGTCCTGTTGAATTTGCCACAAGCCAAAAAGAATCTTGTTTTTACATGTCATGGAAACAAACTTAGTTTGCCTCGAGCGAGATGTGAAAAGAAATTCAAATTCCAAGATGGAGTCTAGTCTTAAGCGTCATGATTTTCGGATATGTACAATCAATTGATTTAACAAATGTAGTAAAGTTGGAGTCCGTAGAGTAAAAGATTTCTAACCTCAAGAGTCGTGGATTCAAAACCTGACTTTGGGCATCAATTTTCTAACACTAAAAGCAAATATTTTAAATGTGGGCGGAGAGCAGAACTTTGAGCCGGGAGGTCTGGGAAAACTTGATCCGATTAACTTGCAGAAAGTTGACAGAAGAATTTCTCCTTGAAAAGACTTTTTTCTATTTTTGTTGCCTCGCCGACAACGCCTGTTTTCACTTAATTCCAGCTAACTATCACAAATGCTTTCTGTTTACTTAACACTGCACTATGGTGTGATCGTCAATACAATTTAATTTGTTATCGTTTAGATTGAAATGGCCATACGTTAGGCAATATAAAAATAAAAAAGGATTGTTGACAACCTTCTTTATAGTTTAATTACAATACATTTTTGACTAGTCAATAAACATATTCTTAAGGATATCAACAGAGAGTATGTTTGCTATAGACATGGAACAATACAAAAAAAAACAATCAGTCATTTATAGCTGCTATCAGTAAAAAAGGACAATAATAGCCAAGAAAAGTCACTAAGATTCTTGGGAGAGTTATACGTTACAGATGCTCGTCATGTTTGCGGAGCATTAGATGTAGAGTATACTTGATTTGAAGTTTTAATCTTTGTTGTTTTGAATGAGCATAAAGTAGATAAAGGGAAGTTGGATTTAAGAGAAAAAACTTTCATAAATCTTCACGTCACATCAGGATTCTATTGATATAAGATAGGAAAGAACTAAAATGAATTTTTTTTAACAAAATAATTACTGACATGAAAATGAATCGTTATAGTATATATCAAAACTTATTTTTTTTTCTTACATCAACGCAAGCCCAGCTCATTTTAAAATTAATATGAAAAAAGCTTTCGCAGGTATCAATTTGCCACAGTCTTACTTTTTTAAAGAATTCGTTTTAAGCATGCTTCTAATATATTTTTTTTCGTTTTTCTCTAAATTAAAAACTCCCTTGTTGAAGCAAGCAAAATATCGGAAGAATACCCAGGCGTAGTACCCAAAGGAAAAATAATACACTTTTCTTAGGAGGCGTATGAAAATCTGATGTCTCGTAGTGGATTTTACTAGAAAAAAAAAACTGAAGTACTCTCGAGTCGTTGTAAATTGAAAAAGAGTTGCTAAGTTCATGCCTTTCTCCGGAAATTTCCATTTAGGAAAGTTTTTAAAGAAATAACGAAACACTATCGGTTATTATTATTCCTTAAAAGTAAAAGAAATTTCAAGTTCATTACTTCCTATTTACAACACTGTAAATCCTTATAATTTTCTTCAAAAGAGGTATTTGTGAAATAATGTTCTTAAGACGCTGTCAATAACATTTAAGTAACTTATAAAAGCTTTACTAAGAGAAACGCTTTTAGTTAGTGTACTTATAAAGCAACAGAAAGAAAAGCTTTACTGAGCTTCGCAATTTTATGTGTGCTAGTTCATAATTTTACGAATTTCTTTCTAAAAATAAACTAAAATTCAAAAATATATGCAAAAAGTTTTTTTTACTAAAAGAAAAATCAAATTTATGTTTCAAATCAGAAACTGAGTTACAGTTTGAAAAATTTCATCGAATGGAAAAGTTTGGGAAAAAAATATAGCGCGCGTATATTGGGGTGAATAGTGGAAACATCTGTTTGAAAAGAGGTATGTTAGTTCATTTTAGTAGTTTGTATGGATAGATTTAGAGTTCAATAAAGTACAAAGTATTCGAAGCCTTAATAGATATACAGTGTGTCTCACCAAGAAAAATCTGAAATTAGTATCTCGTAAACAAACGTACTCTATAGATATTTAAATAAGAAAAGGAGAGGCATAAGCCCGTATTTTGTAATTTTTAATAGTTCTTTAAGAGTTTAGTGCGCCTTTAAGATATCAAAATATTTTTGATTGGTCACAGCCACGGAACAAAATTTAAAGCGAATGCTTACGAAGTAGAGGAGGTAAAATGCATAATTAATAAAATCACAGGTTTTAATGCCTATTTGAGTGAAAAACAAATGAAAGTAAACATTTTCTATTGAAATTTTTCAAATACAAGGCTCTTTTAGTAATTTTAGCTTCTGCGCTCATTAATAGTTTACTCTTATTTACAGTAATTAATTTACAACTGATTTCATTACTAATTTAATCAAGATTTTTATTATAGGCTATCTAATTTTTAGTTTCAGATTTTACGGCACGAAATGAAAACGATTGCGCTGTATAATTTGTAATCTTGGTTACTATCTACTGAAGACAACATTTCTATCTGTACAATTAAAAATTTTGAGAATCTGTTGTCAACAGTGAGGTGTAAATTTCTTTATATGTTCTTTTTGGTAGGAAGTTAGTACATTTTCAAACCAATTATTATAGTTTTAGGGGTTCCAGGTCTGTAACAATGCGTAATAATAAGTCTAGTCAGTCAACATATACTGTTACCGGAAAATCAATAGAGTATAGACTGTAGCAATACAAAATCAATCACAAGATCTCATCTAAACTGCAACTATAGGAAAATAACGTCTTCCTATTTATTGCATCCTATACAATTGTGAAGCTAGAATCGTAGAACAGACCTTTCAGACACGAGCATTGCTCTACTTAGAATTTAAAAAATACATTTAGACGTAAATGAGAAATAAATACCAGCAAGTACTATTGGAAATTAAGACAAACAAACAAGAGTGTAGAATACAGATAGAGAAGAAAATGGTCAGTAAATATAACTGCGCAACTGTAGTAATGAAGTGCATTTTAATAGACCTGCATTATTGCTGAAAAAGGTAGGGAAACATAACCACGACATAGCACTTAATATGGAATACAAAACAATGTACGATATGTAACTGAACTTAACTTGCTGTTACCAAAGTCTATCACACTTCTTAGAAGTAACTGCAGACCCTTATACTATTTTTTCCTTTACGACATTGAGAATTCACATCAACACCGTAAAGGAAGAAGAAGAAAAAGTAAGGATTAAGTAAAGACATTGAGAATTACGTACCTGCTCCCTAAAGATAAATGGCATTGCAAAATCCTGCAAAATAATGTTTTATTATGTGCCTGCTAATTCTATATAAAATCTTCACAAATTACATACCAGCAACGTTAACAAAGCATTGCAATAATAGCAATGTCATGGATGTAAATCTATGGATAGTGATGGTGAAACAATCCATACAGAAGAATCGAAATCTATCCGTAAGCTGTTTTACATTGGAAACATGTACAGACTTACGTCTGTTTATAAAACAAGATCAAGTATTCTCATTAAACCTAGTCAGTGTATAGCGTGTTGGAAAAAAATAGGTACAGTATCTAAAAGGTATACAGTACGATCAAAAACAAAATGAAAATTCCTAATCAACATGATTTCGTATACCAAGCGTTTTCAACTTGTCAAATAATTTGTTCGTAATTTATTGTTTATGAAGGAATAATCTATTGAATTAAGCAAGGTGTCCAAAATGTCCTTCTTTCATATCAATGCATGTTGTACATCTTTTCCGGGCGAAATTCAAAAGCGTCCCCAACTTGGTTCAAAATTCACCGTTGTAACTTAGTATCTAGGGTACCTAGCAATATCAAGAAATTCAGATTTATCTAAAAAAAACCGTCCCAAGACGAACTACTCTAGGATACACAGCGAGTTATACTGAAATTTAAAGAATATCAAGGAATCAAGACCAAAACCTTCTAATTGATGATATCTTTGCAGAATTATATTTCAGCGTAACCTTTACAACTGACAAAACTACAGTCCCTGCTCACTTTATTAGACTCACCCCAAAGATTTCTGTTTTTTTGGGATTTCTGATTGTATTACAAGATGTTTTCGAGCCTTGGAAGGCTACGTAGATGCCTTGACGATTGTATAACCAAATTTACTTAATTTGGTAGATAATTCAGTCGATAATGTAGAGTTCTCATTGAAATCTCAGAATGTAACGATTTACCGGTCAATTTTCCAGCTGGAGGTAGTCATGATTATTAATGAAAATAAAGTGTTGCCAAATTCGCTGTATTGATTTCAATGTGAGTATTTATGTTACTGTACAGTGGTGTTATTTGTAATTTTTATTAATCTTTTAACAAAGAAATCAGTCGATCATTCTTCGATTGGAATTTTTTAGATGGGCAAATGTAAAGATCTTTCTCTAGATAAAAAGTCGTCTATAATTGCACTGATATGTAATACGTAATACAGTCAAATGGAATGGCTGTTGTGGTAGAAAACCTGTAGTAACACTAAGGGGCCGATAATTATTGAAAAATCTAGCTGTGGAACACAAAAGGGCAACCCATTGTGAAATCAAAAAAAAACTTCAGGGGGTAGTTTACGCTGTATCAGTTGTTACTGTACGAAGAAATCTGTATAGCATGGGCTTCAAATGTCAAAGGCCAGTTAACCAGCTAAAATTAAAACCAGTCATGCTCAAAAAACGATTGACTTGAGCCTATTTGCATAGACCTGTCTGTTAATGTTTGGCAGATAGTGAGTCAATAAAGATAATTTTATTTGGACACTTTAGTGTTATTATTGCACGTTTAACAGGTTTGCTTTAGTAATAGAGCAACATTTCAAATCATGAATGATGGGTTCCGGTTTGTTTGGAGACATTCAGGGGAAAAGTACGATATGAACTGTGTAGTCAAGACAGTCAAGCATTTCACATCTGCGATGATATGGTCTGTCATCAGTGGGAAGGGCTTGGGAAGGATACATCCGCAGACAAAATTGATCCTGCAGATGGACGAATAGTTTGGCAGTGGTCATAAGATGTTCATGCAAGACAGGACACCTTGTTATACTGCCAAAACAATTAAAACAGTTTTGGAAGAGCAGAGAATACTCCTATTACCATGACCCTGGAACTCAACAGACATGAATCCAATTGAGAATGTTTGGGAGTTCCTGAAACGAGAACTGACCAAAGAAAATATTACAAACAAGGTTCAGTTGATAGAAAGAATAGTCCATAATTAGAATCACAATGATAACTTAAAAGAAATGGCAAGAAACTGCAAAAATAGTATGTCCAGAAGAGTGAATGCACTAATAAATACCAAGGGCGGTTTGACAAAATATTAATAATTTAATAATATGTTTATGTGTATGTATTAATATAAATTATTTTAGTACAATAAATATGTAGAAAGGTCAAAACCATCTTTTAATGTCATTTACATATGGTTAATATAATCAATTCTAAAATTCAAGAAACCACAATCTTACAAGTGAGTCTAATAAAGTGAGCAGGGACTTAGAGGAAACTGTGATTACATCAAGTTTAAATCTTGTTACTGTAATTCACATATTAGGCACGTAAACATACGTACTCAGAAAGCAGATCGCAAATACAGCTTTCATCAGAATCTTCTCTGACTTTAAAAATTGAATCTTGTAAGGCAAAAGAAGAAAGTAAAAAAGAATGTAATGAGATTATATAAAGTGAGCCAAAACTAGAGTACACAACATAATAGCAAAAGAAGGGGAAGGGAAGAAATTGGAAAAAGAAGGAAAAAAAGTAAACAGACACAGATGAAAATTAAATGTCACGAAAACAAAAGTACTTACGTGAGTAGAAAGACAGAACCAAAATGAGGAAGGGTAAAAAATTAATAAGGAGAAAGAACAAAGAAAAAAACAAAAATGTGAAACAGACCATAGAAAACAAAAGAAGTAGATTATAAAAGGCACGAAGAGAAAAAAAGAAAAATGGGACACAAAATAATATTTCAAGAATTTTCCTTGACTTTTTCTTTTTGGATAAATTTCTTAACTCTTCCCTAACTTTTTTACTGAATAAAAAAGTTTCTTGATTTTTCCAGACTTTACAGGTTTTTCATGTTGCTGGGTACCCTGCATACATTAAACGTTTTACCCAGAAACAAAAATTAAGAGGATTTAAATCGAGTGATTTAGAAGGTCACGATTATTTAGAAAATTATAAATTCCATCTTTGACGAATAAGATCTCGTCAGTGAGCAACACAATCTGAAGGTCCTCCAGTTTCACTTAACTAATAGATTTCATTCTTGCTTGCTTCAGAATTTTGTTCCACTGTCAACATTCGTTTTTCCATTTGGGCGTTCTTCGTAAGAGCAATATCTTTCAAGTTTTTGATCAAGTTTTCCAAATAATCGATCAGAAGGCAGTTGACGATTGCTGAAGGCCAATAGATACATCTTATAGGATAATTTGCAATTATGTGCAAGCAATAAGGTAGGTTATCTCGAACTGGGTGTAAACAGTGGTGGATTCTCGAAAGTACACTATGGAGGATTATCACTTTCTTTGTGTTCTCTAACCTTAAAATTTGCTTTATACAATTATAAAATAACCGTGTATCCATCTTGAGATATGCCAAATAAGACCTAGTTACGTTACACAATTTTTTATTATTTAGTTTAAATATATCCTCTAAGATTATGCAACACTTCTTTATTTTTTTAATTTTTCCAGATCTACTTCTTTATACCTAAGTGTTTTGTAATTAATTATGTTATGTACTAATGTTTCAAGAGTTTAGATACTTAAAATTAGGTCAAAATGAACAAATCCCTTATTTGAAAAGTGAATTTAATTCTTCCCACATGTTCCGTTTCATATTCAAATTTATAATTGTAAACTAAATTGTCTGATAAGTGTTATCTTGTCAAAAACATTTACCGCTACTGATTAATAGTGACTGTTTGGAATTTTGAATGCGTTAATTTAAATTTGCTTTCAGGCTTATCGTACATATATGAGCGCATCATTTTGAACAGATATTTAATTTATAAACGTATTTACCGCAGTAGAAAATTCTATTTACAATATTCCATGTTGGATTATTTGGTGCTTTCTATATAAAATTGAAATCAAATTTCAAATCTCAATTAAAGAGGCAGGCTTAATCAATATAATCTATATTTGACTCGTGTGTAGATATATTTTTATTTAACTGAAACATTTTTGGCGGTTATTTCAGTTTCTAACCTCATAAAATATTCTTCCCTATTTATTATTTCAATATACAAGAAGGCAAGATGAAATTTTTTGTATTTTATTTACGTATATAAGTGCGTGTGAAAATGTGGAAATGTTATTTCAGTGGTTAAATTATCCTGTAACTTTCTTCCTCCCTTTTTGTTTCTGATTGTATCTTTTTAGAATAACAATCTGGAGATCTAATCAAAAACATCTCTCCTTTTTGCCTATTTTCCAGATGTTTACTTTGGTGTTTGCTCTGAGGAGGATCCAAAAGCCGTCGTAAGTTTTCATTTTACCTTCCACAAAGTGCGAGTAGCAAAGAACGTGGGGTCGAATATCAACCCATATAATTTGATTGCAGCAACACTCTTTGCTCTCGCTTCATCGTAAATCAAATACAAGTCACATTTCGCTAACCTTGAGCTTTCCGTTACCTTAAAATATACGTAGTGTTAGGAAATCATTGGATTTTCAGTGCGTTTATTTTTAGAAATAGAAAGGGAAAAAATCCGAGTCCTGAGAACCGTTATTTGAGGGTTTATTTGAGATCAACTGCGAGATAGTTAGAAGCCTTTGGAGTAGCAATAATTCTTCTCTTTTAGAGGAAGTGCGTATAGTGAAACCTTTTAAGGGGTTTACACAGTGTCACCACCTCCATATTTAGATTTCCTGTAACCGAACACTGTAATGTTGTCGATAACTAGCTACAATAATTCATTTTACGCTAAGATAGTTAAAGTGGTTTGGTAAGGGTGTTATCATGACAAAGGAAACCATTTTAAACATGCCCTTGAACCATATTGATTACACACGAACAAAACCAAATCAATGTGTTTTTCTAGTAATTTTCACAGAAAAGAGCCACCAATCGATGCTATTATGTGTACAAAAACGAACAATGAGTTTATGAATATGTAAACTGTGTGCCTAAAGGAAACACGCGGTTGAACGATACAAATAGTGAGTTTGTGCCGGGAATACATATATTTATGACATATGGGAAGCGCAAAGGCAAAACCACCACCCATTATTGACTTTGTGTTATCTGAATTTTGGAATAATTTATACCTACATGCCTTTAACTGTCGTTAACAAAACGCCAAACATATCCAGCTGACATTAAAATGCTGTTTTACGTCACGAAATGTAATATTAATTTTTACGATTTTGCTCCCGGTGGGAACCTTTTTAAAATCATTTCTCATTGCAATATAGATACTATAGATTTTCTGCAAATTGCCTAACCATCAAATAAATAAATAAGAAAAATCCCTTTGTCCAACAAATGATCAAAAATCAAACAAGCGATATTCCAAAATAACAAGTTTAAATTCTATCGGGCTCGTTTATATAAGAATAAGGGTACAAAGGAAAATAGGAAACATATTTCTTTCCAACCACCTGGTACTTCCGCATCCGCCGTGATGGATTACACGACTTCGAAATAAATGCGACAGGGTGATGCAAAGAATAAAAGCTGAAGTTAAGGTTTTTAACGTTTTTTCATGTAGAACAAGAAAATCACATTTATTTTTTTTCTATATAGAATTCTTCAATAGCATGTTATAACCTTGTATCTGCCCCTCTTTATTATTTATTAGACATAGGTATACAGACATTTACTGTTACGTGGTGACATCATCAATGAAAAATATTTTAGTGGGATTATTGTGTTTGTATCCACCCACTTGAATTTTCATCCAGTATCATTCAGATAACTATGCTGTATAATGAATCAACGAATAATACAGTTGTCAGGAATTCGATAAATTAATATTGGATTGGATTGTATTACTTATTCGAGGTCATGCACGAATGAATGGCTTGGTTTTATAAATTTGTCTATTTTTAGTTTATCTTTATTATTTGAAGGTATTTGTCTGGTTTGTTTCAATTACGTATACTGTAATTTAGAAAAACAATTACACTAGAGATATTAAAATGGAAAAACTCTGAAACGAAATTTTGAGAAAATTCAAACAAACAGTTACAATAACGTACTAAAATGAAACAGAGCGTAGGTATCAACTTTGAAAACCTTGCATAAGGCATGGAGCATGTAAATGGTGTAGAATATTCATGTTAGAAAACGAAACTACGATATTCTCCCTTTCAACTTGGTTACTTTTATGAACCACGACCTTATTAAAATTATCATCAGTGTGGACTGGAATAGAAATATAACCTAAAAGTCTATTACGCACAGTAATGCTTCGCTTAATAGATATAAAATGATAAGTTACACATAACTATCAAACTATCAAAGTTATCCCTTACCTGAACAACTCATGAATAAAATCCAGGAATAGGATAATAAGATACTTTTTATCAGCGGATAATTCGAGTCAGGAAGTTAGCACAAATTAAAATTTCGATTTTAGTCTGTACAACTTTTCCAGATGAGAAATCAAAAATCTTTACTTCTTTTTCGTTTGATATTACTCTTCTGTTTTCCTTTAATTTAGGCTAAAATATCACTTCCATAAGGGCCGAGCATACAAATAAAATCATACGGAGCTCATATCCGAAATCTGTTTATGTATGAACTGATAGAGGGCTTAGTACGATTGACTTATAGTCAAACAGCCGAAGAATTGTCAAACTTAGATTACAATGCTACCACTTGAAAAATGTCTGATAAATTAAATCAAGACAAATTTAAAATAAGTAAAGTGTGTTCTCTCATAAATCCGTGATTAGAAAAACGAAGATTAAAAATTGACTTGTGTGAATATTTTTTTATTGTTATTTTCAAACTTTTAACTGAATACAAATGATATCGAGATTAATAATGTAAACTTAAAAAATTACTTATTTCTATAAAAATTAACAACTTTCATGATAAGGCCAGCAATCAGGTTAGTCACGGTTGTATCCGGTAGTTTTTTCAGCATTTTCTTCCAATTTTCTTTAAAAATCTTTTCATTTCTGGTGATTTTATCCACTTTCCTTAGTTTTTTTTTGCATATTGCCCAAAATTTCTCAATTGATTTTATTTCGGGACAATTTGGAGGGTTGAGGTCTTTTGGAACGAGTTTTATCCCATTTTTGTTATACCACTCTATCATATTTTTTGCATAGTGGCATGATGCCAAATTGGGCCAAAACAATGGTTTTAACACAGGTTTTTTATAAAAAGATAAAATTTATTGGTTAAGACATTTTTTTATATACATCTCTTTGTTTAAAATTTTGGATGTTATGAACGGTGCCCTTATTTTGCCGCAAGTACATATTCCTTGCCATTTTAAGCATTTCTTGAGAAACTTATCACATTTAACAGTCTTATATTACTTATCCAGTGTTTTGTGGACTTGAAAATTATAAAATCTTGGTCCAGGTATTTGTCTATGGTCACCATAAACGTATGTCTCGTCATCCATTAAAATGCATCCTTTATGTTTGGATAGAATCTTCTCATATAGTTTTCTTGTTCGACTTTTTGCTATTGAATTCTTCTTTTCGTCCCTGTTTGGCACTTTCTTTACTTTTCTTGTTAAAATATTGCATTTTTTTTAATTCTGCTTATATTTGACGAAACTGTTTGAAATCTTGTTGCAATTTCTCCGACAGAAGCATTCCGATGCCTATTATAATATGATATTATCTTTTTCTCCCAAGTAGCATTACCTAGCTCCCTTTTTCCAGTACCAGATTTCCTTTCTGTTGTTTTAGTTTCCCTCTAACGTTTAATTATATCCGAGACCGTACTTCTTGGCATATTTAACTCTTCAGCAACCGCTGAATATGTTTTATTAGGATTACTTAAATAACTGGAAATCACGTTTCTTCTATTAATTTCTTCTTTTGATACCATTTTCTCGAAAATTGCAGCTACTCAAACTAACACCTCAATTATACAAATTACAGATTATGAATATGATGTTTTGTAAAAACAAATGAATCCAAATCAAATAGGTGACCTTTATAAATTTATGAGAGAACACACTTTATACCTTCTGATAAGATCAAAATCGTTATTTGGTTCACAAGTGACTTTTAAAAATAGAAATCAATTGATTATTGATGGTTCGGAATCCACCTAAATCTAAGAAGAATTCTGCGGTCAAAATTCGATTTTGAGGTTAAGTCGTATTGGAAACTAAACCTTTGTTTCACCTCTGACAAAAACGAGTAACATTTGGCAGAAAGAAAAGGACATGATTTGATCTGTCGCAACTAAAACGAAAAAAATGAAATTAAACATTCATCCAATAAGTAGTAGCATCTGGATAAGCATTCAAGAATTCTTTCTCAAAAAGATAAGTGTGTGCCTGTGTCTAAATCAAACTTTGCTATGATGTGAACTCTACTGATAAATAATTTAAGAAAAAGTTTAAGGCTTCATTGGATTAAGTTTTACTACAAAATACTAATTGTGGGAGTATTTAGAGCAGTACGTTATTTTACTTATTTCGTCCGATCAAAGTCAAGTCATTTGCTGTTATAATTACTCATGGAGTAACTCAGTTCATCAGATAGCAAACAGTTGGTATTTAAAATTTTTGGTAAGATGAAGACTATTTCAGACATTTTTTGCGAGTAAAGGGGAGTTACGGAACCCTACTGGACTTGTAGTTCTGACAAGTACCATTTGGCGGCGCATAAAAATTGAAGGAATGGTAAATACAAAAGCAATCAAGAGTTCGAAAACTCCAAAAACACCAATGAGTAATAATATTTAGATGGGTTCAAAAGCAATTAGAGAGACAACACTATCTTGTTCTCAAATGAAACCAGATTTTATCTTATTTATAGATAATCGAAGGTTTCGTGTTTGGAGGCAACCGAAACGTCAGCTACAATTGCGGAATGCTTTTCCCACTGTAGATTTTCAAGGAGGCAATGCAATGCTGTATAATAAAACTTTAGTTTCTGACTACGAAACAGAAGGATCTCAGTGGATGAGTATCTGTAAGAACAGCAAATTATACATTTGGATTGGCAGCCAATGTCTCCAGGCATGAATCTCATTCAAATTCTTGAGACTGTGTAATGCTTGCTAGACGTGTTCATAATAGGAATTTCACACTGACAGTCTAAGTACATTCTAAAATAAAATTTTACAAAACGATTCATATTAACGTCTTTGGATTCTCATGTAATTTCAAAACATAAAGCTTTTTTCTCTGAAACAAAAAATCACATCAAGATGGAATTTTTTGTTCCTAATTTTGTAATGGAGGTGCTAACGGTAAAAGATAAGGGCGATGCTTATAGCAAAAGTTGAAAACCATTTGCATAACACATAATTCAAATTTGGACTTTTGAAGCTTTGGAAGATACTTTATCAGAACATACAAAGTTTGAAAGTCGAAGCCTATTATTAATTTCATTAATTTCAAGAGTTTCTATGAATCAAAAAACAGGCTTTTAGAAATTTCACAGTGGTATTTTGATCTTGGTTCAATATCACGTCCATCCTGGTAAGCATAAACAAGACTTTTTTCTAAATTCATGTTAGTCTTGGAGATAATTAGGATTAAAGGTTTAAACGACAATCTCTTAGCATTATGAAGCTATTAACAGAAGGAAATATTAAGAAATTTAAATAAATTAAGTTTACATTAATTAGATAGATAGAAGCATACGATTTGGCAAGAGAAAGGTAGGTTCTATCTGTAGAAATGCAAACAACAACGGATCCCATATTGCAGGTAAACGATAATTAGTGACTATGATAAAAATAAAGTGCAATGTAATGTGAATTTTAAATTAAAGTTTGAGCTATCTATCGCTGTAGATTGTCTGAAAAAGATTTTTGAGAAAGATTTTTCTTTACTTTAAAACTAATAAAATATTTTTTTATGCCTCCAAAGATTGAAAATACATGACATTTTTTATTAACAATGAATTTAGCAATGTTCTTTTGTCCTATTGTTGACTCCATAAGTACCTGAGGAAAATATTTATTTCTAAAGGTCAAAATTCTCAATACGATTTCTTATAAGAAATCTTTAATAATGTCTGGATGAACAGTCAGATTTAAAATGAAACGCTGCAAGAAATTAGGAGCCAAATCGGTATTTCAAAAAGTCGAAGCTTATAGAAAGGTCACCATCCACTACTAACTGCAAACAAAAAAAAATATATCTTAAGCTTAACCTGGGTAAAAACAAAGAGAATAAATAATAAACAAAAATGTTTTTCCTTTAAGAAAACCTTTTGTGCTTTTCGCTTGGTAGTGTTCTCCCTTGGTTGCTAAAAAAATCAGTGTATTTTTCAAGCTGATGCTCGGCTTTACTTCGGACAATAAATTTTCAACGAATGCCCTTTTTCTCTTTAAACATCCTTTAAGTGAGCTTTATAAATACGTGAAGCCTTTATCAATAATGTATCTGATCTTATATAAGGTGACTGTTGCTCTCTGTTAACAGGTTAGTTAAAAATTTAATGATGACTTAATAATGTAATAAACATCGTTATTAAGGCAGTTTCTCCCTTATAAAACTTTTAGAACGTTCTCCACTCTAGTAAAACATAATAAAAAGATCAAAAGAAGCTATTTTTAACATTTTTCTACATGTCAACGTTTACTTTACTGTTATTGACAAATAATAAAAAATATTCAAAAATATTATCGTTGATTTTATAACAAAAGACGTACTGGTGTTGATATTGTGTTGATATAAGGTTTCTTATTTTTCCACTATACCTATAAAAATCGACATACCAGATAAAGTCAAAATGGAAAACCTTAGATATCCAAAATCATCTAAAGCCAGCTTTTTAAAAATCTAACACGAATCAATTTTGATGTTCATACATTTTACCCTGATTTGAAAAGGTACAGGCTTCATAACAGATTCAACAAAATCTCATTTATTTACACAACAAAAAATCCAAAGCTCTACTAAAAAAGAAGTGAAACAGAATGTTATTAAATGATCAGACAGTTTCTGGGGGCATTGGGAGCTTAGTAAAGAAGAATTAATGGAGCCCTCAGTCCTGCATCGATTACAGAAAATTAAATACGGTGGGTCTCGTTTGTTCATTTGATTTAAAGTGTGTCTATTGACTACGAAACTATTTCATTGTATGTAACAGAATCTATGAGTATGTAATATTGCATTAAGTGACTAAAGACAGTTATTTACTATTCACTTTGGCTTCAATTCTGCTTTATAAAACCATTAAAACATTGCAACTGGAGTTTATGATTAAACTTTAAAAGTTTATCTTGTTTAGATGAAGATGACTAAAACAGTAAGTAACAAGGTAAGAAAAAGCTCTCCAGTTTTTATCCATTTACTAAAGGAAGAAAAGGAAAAAATGCATGTATAATGAAACAGACTTAGAAATACAATAGAAATGATGTTTAAAGACAAGAAAAGAAAATGGAAGAAAACCTCAATGGAAACTAGAACTTATTCTATATGATTATAAGAAAGACAAAAGAAGTAACTCAGAATCAGACATCAAAAATGAACACCCAGGAGAATATCTACAATGGAAGAACTGGAAGAAGCCTTTAGAAAAGACAAAAAAAGCCCCAGTGCATGATATCAAATGAATCCATTGATTAATAGCGAGAAATTACATCTGAAATATTTTTAATAAGAGAAACGTGGATAAAAGGTAATTAAGAATATAAAAAGTCTGTATCAACATACTAATAGCTATGTACCAATCAAACACGAAGTCTTGCAAAAATTGGAAACAACAGTTGGGGTAACACAAGAAGTAACGTTGTGTTCATATTTGTTTACAGTTGTAATGAGCGAAAGTTAAAGGATGAAGAAATAAGACAAAGAATCAATAGTAATATCAAGAGACTCACGGAAGATACAGATTAGGATAGAGCAGGAGGAAATGCAATAAGTGTCGCACCTTAAATATCTAGTGACTGTCAACACAGAAGGATTGAAGAAGGAAACGAAATGGTATGAAGAAATGAAACAGCTAGATCTAGACTGGAATACAACAGAAAAAATGGAAAAAAACAGAAAGCTATGGATGATGAAAATCATGAAAAACAGAAATATGAATTTGGCGTGCCAAAAGGTCTTGGTTAGTTATTTTCGATGTACGTAAAATGAATTGTATTGATTTGTCATAGAAAAATCAACAAAACTGTGCAATCAAAAACAGTGCGTTAGGGTTACTTTCATCAAAATAATTATTTCACAGACAACAGAGTTCTAAAAAATAGTACAGTTAGTCTTTCTCAATTACATAAAATGAATGACATGTCAAATTTAATGTTCTCTGCTGGTTTGCTATTACCTTCCTAAGAAGAAACAACAAGAAAAATTCGATATAGTAGATTTTGCCAGAGAATAGAACCTGAACTGTTAAGCAGCTTCAAAACGTTCTGCTGACTCTTGAATCGAGTTATTCTCTTGGTAACAATATTAAGAAAAAACTGTAATGACAGTACTTCCAAATAGTGTCGTGCCAAAAAAAATCCATACCAAAACGGTTCAGTAAGTAGTGTCAAAACAGCAAAAAAAGTCAATTTCTAGGTAAATTTATGTAGAAGACAGAAAAGAAAATTTTGGCACGCACTATTTAAACATGCTTGTCTTTTGAAGGGCATCAGTTTGGTAGAGCGCTATTGTGGAAGGTTAATCTGTCATCAACTCAGTAACTTTAAAATAATTGTTAAATAACATCATTTGGGCTGGCACAGAGATATAGTCCAGTAGGCAGAATATAGAAGAAGATCAAGATTCTATTTATTCTATTATTAACAAAATTAAGAGTATCTTCAAGCAACTAAAATTGTTTTTGTTAATCCAGCAATTAAATCTTTAGTTAAGGAAATGCGACTGCTTTGTTCTTCTTCTCTCTTTCTGTATAAACCAATAATGTAACATCAAATCGTTGAGCCTTCAATTTTTAAGCAAATTACCCGTTGCAAAATTATTCAAATATTTTCACGTTCGTCCAAAAACATAATTTCATTTTAGATTTCCTTTACACAAACTGTATTACTTAACTCTTCCGGGACATTTTGTGAATTATTAAGATAAAAAAAAGTCCAATGATTCTATTAATTCTGTCCGTGTACATTAAAGAGTTGTTAGATACAAGAATATCACCGATGAAAATATTAAAACAAAATTGAGCCTAATACCGATCCTTGAGGAACCCCAGTACTAATTTTATTTAGATAACAGAAAATTATTATATTAATATTGATTTGTTTTTTAAATAATAAATTGTTAGGCGACAATTATGTTTACAACTGGTTTAATTCTTTTCTTCAAATGTTGTGAGAACCTAAATGTCTTCTTTCTTAGATAAATTGGTAAATGCAGTGAGAATTTATGTTCTCCTTGTCCTTAATTAAATTCTTGAAAATTAAGTGACTTCCCATTTAGTGTTTGTTTGCACAAAAGTTTGAAACTTGAAACGGTTTTAATGAACAATCTAACCTTTACATATTGGTAAAAAGACTTTTTTATTATAAGCACGCAAACTTGGAAATTTGTGAATGATGTTTTAACTCATTCATCCGGGTAGGCGAGACTAAAAAATTGAATATCTTCTGCCCACAACTCGTCCTTTTGGATATGCAGAGATGAATTATATCTTGAATTAATTGTTTGACAGTTATGTATTAGAGACATCAATTTGTATTTTTCATATTTTTAAAATCCCTGGCCTATATTACTAGCCTATGTATTCTCATAAACAACACTCCGTTTAAGCAGGCCGACAGACGCAGTTAGCAAATTTATCGTTAGCTTAAGTCTAGGTACGTTAACAGATAGTGGCGATTACTCAGGTGTTGAAATTCATTATCTACCTATATTATTTCCCTTGGTTATTTCTGAAGTTTTAATTGGTTTTTAGTACCGTCATTTGTTGACCATAAGGGTCTTGCTATTAGTTATTGTTTTAGTTTCGGGATGTTATTTGCTTTTATGAGAAATTGCTCATTTGGAAATAAAAAAGAAATCTCATAGTATTTTAAATGGCGTAATTTTAAACAACAAAGTTTTATCGTTTTTGTTCAACAAAAAAAAAAACAAATTCTTATTTTACAAAAACTCGTAGTAAATATGATTCCCAAAGGAGTACAGTATTTCCTTAGCTGACTTAACGTCGTTACAAAACCACATTACAAGGTGAAGCATAAAACGGTTTATAAAGTACAGGCCTTCGTTTCGCTAATTAATATTAATTTCTACTCACCTAAACACCGGAAAGGCTTAACCCATCTGGCAGTTTTACATTTTCCTCTTGCTTGAGAACCTGGCGTCGAACCCGATCTGCACCAGCTGCCTATTTTCAAATAATGACTGCTTTCTACGATATTTGTGATATCCCTTTTGGGATAAACCTGAAATAAATAACACGTTATAAGAAAAAACAATTTCTAATAAAATT
Organism: Ignelater luminosus; assembly: GCA_011009095.1. NCBI lineage: Eukaryota > Metazoa > Arthropoda > Insecta > Coleoptera > Elateridae > Ignelater > Ignelater luminosus. The sequence continues at coordinate 339,609 of VTPC01002712.1, read as the reverse complement.
TTCTAAATTATTGTTTATTGGGCGTGAACATCAAATTGATTAATTGCTTCTTTCTGTAACTTCGATGAAATGATAGATGATCCGTCAAACGTTTCTGAACATAGACTACTGAAAAACAAACAGTCCTTTCAGCGGTATATTTCAGACGGTTTTATTGGAAAATAACATCTTGCCTCTTAACACTTCTCTGTAAAGTATCTAATTTCAAATGTAACAAGGACAAAAAAGAAACCTCGTTTTAGATGCAGTTTGAAGTTAACAGCTCCTGAAAATTAAATTACTTCCAGAAAACTTGTTAACCCTTAAAGAATTACGAGTAGAAATGTCGAAATAAATTTCTCTTCTCTTTTAGCAGATTTCTAACGCAGAAAAATTCTTATTTTTAAATTTTCAAAACTATAAAAACATAACAAAAAATAAACTTGAAAAAAATTCAGTTACCTACGCAAGTTTTTAAAAAAGATTACAAAGGAATACAAGTCAGCGTTTCTGAAGTTCTTTTATATATACGAGAAAAGTTAAAGGATAAGGTAACTTCATGCCGAAACTCTTATAAGAAAAGTTGGTCGCTTTTTTCAGCGTTAAAGACATAAAAGGGAAGAAGAAGAGCTCGGTGTTTGTAAAATTGATTAAACACAATTTGGAAGAAGGATTTTAAAAGATATACGGCGGAAAATTAGGTGACATTCTTATCTAAATGTACTCATCTATTTTTAATTTTTCTTTGAGGCCTGCAGTTTGTACCGGCTAAAATTCTAGATAAAATGATTTTAACAAATGAAATCCTTAGAATATTTTGCAGCTTAATAAGCAAAGTTTTGAATTTCAAATTTTCCTAAATACTTGAGATGCTAATCTAGGGTTATAACTTTTCGAGAAACCTAAAGCCATAGGCGTCAACGCTTTTAATAAATTTGCTAAAAGGTTTTTAATCTATCAACTAATACAAAGAAAATTCTACCCTTATTAAAAATTCTTTTAGATAAATTGCCTTTCAGGAAAAATAAACTCAACACACTTTTTATACAAAATATTGTATGCTTTACAGAACTTATTTGACTTTTGATCTCTAAGCATAGCAATCAAATTAAAATTTAAATTCCATTTTAGTATTGTAATTAACAAGGTATTAAAAATTAATCTCAATTGTTTAGAAAAACAAGTAATTTTAACATAAAGTACGCCTTTATTAAAATAATTCAATTTCGAATTTCTTTGTATAATTTATAAATGAAATAAATGTGACAATTACGATTACAATAAACCGTTTAACTATTTCTAGTTAGATGTTAAGAAACAATGCGGTAAAATGCATTTAAAAAAAATTAAAAGTTCATCCAAGCTTCCTCTTGACACACAAAACTCGAATATAGTGAAAGAGATTTAATGAGCACTGACAATTAAAAGCATTAATAAAAATCTATGTGAAGCAACTTGTTGCAGAGTCAACTGTAATTGGATCACTTTAAAATCCTCCTGTAACACAATTCACTACTGTGCAGTAGCCAATTCCTTTCCCACTTCACAGCATCAACAGGATCATTCGTTATTTTTTGAAAGGCTTCTCACCAGCGTGAAAATAATTGTATACGAGGGATAGTCAAGGTTCAAATATACTCTGACGTAATATATGATAATTAACCATGTAAACATTTCTTTTATGCTAATATAAACGTTATGTAAGCTTTTCCCACATTGGGTCAAGACAAGTTCAAAATTAATTTCATCTCGAGCCAAGCACTACATAGTTGTGTAATGCTGGTTGTAAAAAAAGTTCGTCTTCAAAATGTTTTCTTGTTCTATCTGCAAAAATATGTAACCAGCACCAAAAGAACTTGCTTGCTCAACTGGTTGAGATTTTAGCCTAAATAAAATATGATCAATACCTGCCAAAGTTTGTGTTTTGTTACAGGAAACAAATTCTCCACTTTCTCGTTATTTACTTACTCGTCATTTCTAAATTGTTTTGTGATTGTGACTTAATCTCTCTGCAGCCAGATTGTTCAAACAAGGTGTTTCAGAATTAGTCCACCTGTATTGAAATTAACAATCAATCAATCATTAAAAAATTTAGCAATCTTTAACATAACTGTAAATGCTGAGATCAAAATTGGGAACAGTACCATATATACAGTACAGATTCTATTGGTTCCTGATTCGAAAATAAATGCCGTATTAGGCATAGATCTGCTTGACACAAATGTTTGAATGGTAAGCAAATTAATGACTCTACAAGCAAAAGCACGCCATAATAAAAAATACTTTATGCTTCAACAACTGGATAATGAAATAAATGATAATGTAGTGAAACGGCTCTCACGTCATTTCGAAACATCAACCGGTAGAGTATGGGACTCCTAATTTTATAGTCTACGGTTCGACCCAGAATAAAAATAAAATAAGAAAAAAGTGAGTCACCACAAATATTCCTATTATTAGCAACAAAATTGCTTAAATATTGCTCTTAAGCACCTTCTCATTAAATTTATATTTGCTAATATAGGTACTCTTCAGTAGTATCCTGAAAAAGATTGTTCTAATTAGTTGCTTCTCAAGAAATAGTTAAGCAGAGCATCATAAAATTGGAGAGAGCCAAACTGATTCAGTCAAGATGTAAAGATGATGCCAAAGTCAAAGATAAAAGAAAACTATTTTCTAAAAATCATTTACTGAAGGAAAGCTAGACAGATTTCACAAAACAACCTTATCACTTTCAAAGTACTCTCTATAACAATTAATGTATTTGTCCAATCTGCGATTCCATTCTCGGAAACATTTTTCAAACTCCTCTGTTGTAATGGCCAACAGCTCCTTCTTTATTTTCTTCTCCATCCTTTCCACATGGCACTGTCAAAATGCTGTCATTTCATGTCTCTCTTCTTTAGCTGAAACAAAAAGAAGTCGCACGGAACGAGATCAGGTGAGTAATGAGCGTGGGGGGAGAGAGAGTCATGCCGTGTTTTGTTAAGAACTGGCGCACTGGCTGTGTGGAGCAAGTGTATTGTCATGGTGGAAAAACCAGTCAACCGTCTGCCACAAATCGGGTCTTTTTTGTCGTACACTATTACGCAATCTTCTCAGAATCTCCAAATGGAAAGCTTCATTAACAGTCTGACCTGGGGAAAACGAGGAGCAAGCAAAACTACTTTTAACAACAAAATTGAGTAAGAGCAGACACAACTTTCCCAGCGCTACTCCGGTTACTTTTGGGTACCCCCTCGTACGTTCAGTGTTGATTTCTGTGCTTGGGGTTGACAGACTTGGTAATTAAGCAGCGGGTTTGCCGGCGTCCTATGGACATAGTGAAGAGCAGAATATGGAAGTGGACGGCTTGTATGTGTTTTTGAATTATTTGTTAGCGGTACTAGCGTGCCGACTAAGATGTTGTTTATCAGTACGACTGGTGGTGGAAGCGATGGAATTGATACTGCGTAAATAGAGGTCGCAGATACTCAAAATGTTGAAGGCTATATATGTTAGATATGATGACATAGAAGGAAGCTCGTTAACGTTTCGAAAAGGTTAGGTTATCGGAAAGGTTAGTGCCTTTGAAAATCTTGTGATTCCATAGAGATTAAATTCCAAAGCGGGTGAAGCTCTAAAACCAAACTTTCTTTTTTACATTAAATAAACGAGTTCTATAAGTACAATTAATGAAGGTCCTGCCTGCAACATTCTATTTTTACTGAACGCAAACACACATATGCCTTATGCCAAGATTGCATGTGGGCTCTACTAAATAGCAGATGAGTTTTAGAAGATAGGAGTTGCTGCAATTGCAGTGAAATCGATTGTTATGAGACTGATAAATGCAAGAAGAAACGATAATTACTCAGGCTAATTCTGGGTAGGAACAAAATTCCTCAAATGCAAGATCTATTTGGAACAATTTCATTTTTCCATGACAAGAATAAAATCAAGTAGAGACTAATAAATACTTCAAGATTTAGATTATTATCTAATAAATAAGTATAAATAACATCAGCCATCTTTGTTTTTAAAAATCTTGATTTTGATGATATCCAGCAAGCACCAAAAATTAATTAGAAAGGAAAATCCACCTGAATGACTAGAAGAGCAAGCAACGGCAAATCAAGCAGTAACTTACACTCGATTAATTTCTGATAAGATTAATTAATGAATGTACTAACTACTTAATTATTGTGTCTTTCCCTGTTTTATGAAGGTAATAAACTGTTTTAAAGCAAATATTCTAAGTAATACAGTAAGTTATTACGAGACCAATTTCCAATAAAAATATATTTTTTGTTGTTTTTTATTAAAAAAGGAAAACAGAATAGGCAATCAGAATCCTTATACAGAAACAAAATAACAAACCTTCTCTTTTTTTAATGAACAACTGAAGTGCTCTTGAAGATGGTTTCCAGGGCAAATCCTGAAAGCCAGGTAGATGTTTTTTTAACCATAAAGTAAAGGGAAATCCCAAGAAATCCCTCGAGATTTCGGGTATGAAATCTTGGGGAAGACCAGAATGAATCCCTCTACCACTTTCCTAAAGTTGCGTCTCCTCGCTCACAACTAATTTCTGAACATTGTCGGAAATTTACAAGTTAACGTTTACAACAGCTACAGAATTAAGGAAGAACGTTCGCGGTAGCTTCTATCCACAGGCGTAAATTTCTTGAGTCTTCCGAAATTCGTCGACTTATTCGACAAGTAATTACAAGGTGTCAGGGTGACATGACAATGACGGATCTCCTCAGAATGGCGGAGTCCTGTAATTATGTAGAGACGAAAGCTATTTCTAGTTGTATAATTCTACTCAGGACCTATTCAAGTAGTAGCTATTAACTAAGGGTATGTATGTTCTAAAGATATTGCTTGAAACACTACCCGCTCGCTTCTACATACCAAAGCTCTATTTGAACTTGTAATTAAATTTACATTGTATTTAGGTTGGGAGAGTATTTCACAATGACTTCTCAAGAAGTACTTTGTTAGTGGGAGATGAATATATATGTCTTGTTACTGACACTGTTATCATTACCTTGAATGTTCTCCTACAAACTTATCTGGTTACCGAACTTTATCGAGTGGATGTGTCGCTCTTTTCATTAACCATCTCGTCTCTGCTGTTTAAAGTTCATTACAAAACTTCAAAACAGTTTAATATCACCAACAAAAGCTCTGAGATATGAATTTTCATGTTTGTTGTTTATACCAGCTTAAATACTAATTATTTTAGTGTACAATCAACTAATTACCTTAGACAGCATAGTGTTACTATTATCCTCGAAGGTATCGATTAAATTCGTTTACATGTCAGCATAATTCGAAAAAAAAGGTCTAACGATTATTATCGATTATGTGTCACCTTACTCTATTGAAAATACCATTCCTACTCTTCATAAATTAACCACTAACTATTACACTGTCAAGTTAAACATGAAAAATTGTTCTAGACCTTAATTTGATCAAGAAATAGGGCAGTTTCTGAGAAGTAGAAAGAAGCGAGAAAATAAACCTGACGCTGTAAACTTCATACGGATTCCTCAAGTCGTCAAATAGATCGGGGATTTAATTCAAATCAAGAAATGAAAAATAAAGCCTAATTATCTTTCTAAGTAGGTATCCTACATCGTTTCAATTAAGCAAAAGTGTGTAAGCAACTGAAAGTTGAGGTCCTACTGTATTGGCTACTCCAAGAATTATATCTAAACTGGTTCTAGATTTCCAATATTTACGGCTGTTTTGGATCAGAGAAATTAGACGACACACCTAGATTGCAAATAAAGAAAGAAATGAGAAAACCAATGGGTTGGGGCTTGCATTCTACTACTACTTTCCTCGAATCTGTGTTAGTAGATTGCTAACTAAGACTCTTTTAGAACAAATCGAATATAATTGTGCATTAAGGCAGAATAGAAAACTCATTAGAAAAACCTTGCAAAATCAAGAATTAGTTGCCCAAAATAAGCAAGAAGGATGTTACCTTTGTTTTTGTCCCGTTAACTGTCTTATGTTAGCCTAAACAGGCAACCTCAATCAAAATTAATTGGAAATTTCCAATACTGACTAGCTGTGTTAAAGCAGAAAAAATGAACAACACTCCTGTGAATCCTAGCTATAAAAAGAAATGAAAGAAACAGTGCTCGAGTGGGTTGGGGCTGTCATCTTACTGTTTAGCCGACGCTTGGCTTACCTCGAATGGCGGACCCTAATTGCCATGAAAATCTAGAACAAACCATATAATAGTTGTGGTATAGAGAAGGAAACTCATTAAAAAACATTGCAAAGTCACAAAATTAGTTGCCTAAAACAAGCAAGAACAATATGCAAATGATACTGCCTCGGTAACAGTCTATGCTTGCCCAAATAAGCATCTCAATAAAATTGGTTCTAGATTTCTAATATTGATTGGCCGTTTTGGTTCAGAGAAATTGAACAACATGGATTTCACGTGTAAAAAGGCAATGTTCGACTGAGTTAGGGTTGCTTTACTACTATTTGGGTAGAAGTTACCTGTTGACATTCGTAAATCTGTGTTAATAGATTCATAACTAACTAGACTTTACTACGAATAGATCTTAGAATAAACGAAAACATAGTTATAGATTGGAGCAGAGCAAGGAACTCATTAAAAAATTTAAATATGTTGCCCAAAACAAGAAAGAAGAATATTACGATTGTTACTAGCTCGTTACCAGTCCATACTCGTCTAACCAATAATGAAATCATCGGACATCCATCAGTTGTGCATTTATATAGTAACTCTGGTGGAGACAAATGATGGAAAGTCCTACAATATTTCATCTTTCATGTTAACCTTAATTCCTTCCTTGTAGGTATTTATGCCTTCTTCTTGTTTTTCATCTCCAATCTTGAAGTTTGGCTACAATTACAAAGTACTTTTTCAAAGCCTTATCGAAGAGATAAGCCTACTGTCGAAACCATTGGAAAAATTCCCCAAAAAGGTCTACATTAACAACGGACATCAGTACAGCAACCAAAGGTGTCTCGTATTGTAAACAATGTTTATGTCATTTAACCACGAGACTAGAAAATTTCTGTCCAAAGTTTTTGCAGCTCTGTATACAGTAAAAGAGACCATGGTAACATACAGAAAAATTTTCGTTCATCATCTTCTGTTTTATTTTTTGGGTATCCAAATTAGATTAAATCTGATGTACACTAGTTGTTTGTTCAACCTTTTCGTTTTATTCTCCGTGTTTTTCCGCAAGTCAAAACAACCAATGTAGGAACTCAACCATACCATCTAGGTACAGTTACTAGATTGTTTCTTGAAATAACAGAAGAAATCATCTTATGGCTTAATCGGTTATCTGTTAGTAAAAATCTCGCTCTAGATTGCTTCCTGATTTTGCCTAAATGCGGTTGCCAAAATTAAAAATTTTTAAATAATTAAATGAGCAACAAGGATTATCACAAAGTTTCAGTTTTCAGCATTCAAGGGCAGAAATCTTATTCTTGATACCTTGATAGTCCTTGAAAAGATGCGGGTAGCATTCATGTCTGCTATCATGGAACATTAAATGATTTTTAGTAATATTCAAACAATAATGTCTTGGATTAGTGATGCCGGAAATAGGCGGTAGACTTTTAGAATGCCACTTCTACCGTAAACTATAGCTACAGTTGTTGGGACATCAGATCCTTCTAATCCGTAGTATATGATATCCAAGAGTGAGGTGGCTCTAAACATTGGAAATGAGTAATTTGTTATAAAAGGTTATACCAGAATCAACCAGAGTTCAGAAATCCAGAACATAATTTTAACCTTTTACTAACACTAATTAATATTAATGGATCATTCATGCTAGGTATTTGATATTTTTTTTTAAATTTTGTTGTTCTGGCATTTGCTTTCTGAACCTTGACCCCTGGAAATTACTAGACAGTTCAAGGTGTATTTCTGTTAATTTTCCGATTAGAGAATTATCTGCATGGCCACAGTGACACCAGTTTCTTCCTCATGTGGTTAGTACCATAAATAAAGAAAAGTATTGCAAAAATCCAAAACGCAACAAACTCAAAAGCCTTTTTCAGTTTGTCATGAAGGGTCTGTGACAACAACATCCTACAAATCTAAAGAAAGGGATTATAAAAAGATTATCAATCAGCTAATTATACTCGAATTGTAAAGTCTGCTTGTAATTACAATTTTTTTTCTTTTTGACAACTTAATTCGTTATTCAGTCCTTTTGCAAACACTAAATGAGTGCCTTACAAACATATAAAGATAACAAAATTCAAAATTATCTGAAAGATTTACTTCTATTCAAAACTAACACGTTTATAAAAAGAATATTCCGAAAGCACATAATCTAATCTCTACTATAGTGACAGTAACAAAGCGTAAATCAAACGTTTTAAACTAAGCAATTCCAGGGGTTATATACAATTGTAAACCCTTGTTCATTTCTGCATACTAGAGGAATAAATTTGTAACATGCTGGCAAGCTCATTACAGAAATGAGCCTTAGAGGGCACGTAAGGTATTTACTATGGAATTGTAACTACGTTGGATGACATTCATGAAATTCTGACGTAATAAAACCAAAAGCTTGATATTCCTACCCACCTGTCAACAACGCAACTGACCTATGTAATACAGGTGACACATTGAAGAAGATTAAAATTCTAGGTAACATTTTCCCACTTTTAATTCTCAAGTGCAATTTTAGAATTCAACATAGCGATAAACATTTTATATACCCTTAAAGGAAAGGTTGTACTAGCTGTAAAATTTGCAATAAAACGATGATAGCATTTAGTACTCCATAAAAGGGAATATCAGTAAAATGAATCTTATGATAATAACAATAATAGGAATTAAAGGTATTTTTAGTAACCCTTTACGCTACTTACAATATCTAGCAAAATACATTCCGTTTCTGATATTTTATAATTAGTATTTTTAACATTTGATATTAATCAAATTTAATAGGAGCAAAAACCTGTCCCAAAGTGGAAAATAAAAAAGTTACAAACTAGAGAATTTTTATGTCTTCTTCAGACTTCGTGCTTCCAGGCCGTTTTTCCGCAAGTTCCTCTATTATCGCCAATTTTTAGATATTCTGTTGTCGATCTCTCATCGCATGTAACACAATTTACGTTTTCTGTGTTGACCTGTTCTAACCCAATCAGCTTCCATTACTTGATGTACTACACATACTTAGTAAATAATGAAATTTGGTTTTTCGCTAGGAAATTTTATTGCGTCTTTTGGCGTTGTTCTGGGGAGAAACCAGTAGCACGACATTTTAACTTCTGCCACTCAGAAATATACAGAGTGTCCTTTAAAAACAAGACAGTTGCTTGTCTGCTTCAAAACAGTGATAACTACCTGAATAACGAAGACTGAGCTGAAAAAATGTTTGGTCCATCATCATTAGAGGGTTTTCCAGAGAATATTTAAACAAAAAGTGATTTTTGTACACGGAAATATATTCAGTTTTAGAAAAACCCAACGAACCCAACCAATTAAAATAATGCAGAAGGAAGTACCATCGATTGAAAACATCGGAGAATGGAGTTAGTTCATTTTAATTTATTTTTTCTTGATTAGACAATCTTAGATAGAACACTGAGAAGGCGAAAAGAATGTAGGAAAGATCAGATTAAAAGCAAAACTGTACATCATTGCACATTAACCAATTTAGATCTTTCATATCTTAAAAGTCGCAAAATCCAACATTAAATGCTTGAATGCATTTTAGTTAGACATTCTGACAGTTTTTCCAAGTTGTATCGTGTCATGTAAAATTAAATCATATCCATTTCACTCCACTGGGATATAACTACAAAACAGTTCAAAAGTATCTCAAAAACTTGTCAATAAAATTTAAGTAAACTAAATAAACAACACAGAAATTAAATTACCTTTCCCTTGACTACTGGAACTGTCAGAGCGCGAGCACGCAAATGGTTCTAAAGTTGTCTATTTATGTTCCCTTAATTGCTTTTACCCACATTAACGCAAACCGCGTTTTAAAATGAAGAACACCGCGGAAAAAATATATTATCGCGAAAAAGTGAACAATTCCCTTTTCTTTTTTTTTCCTCTTGAAATAACGTCAAGACAAATCCTTTTAATTCTAACTTCGAATGTATTTTATATTTTTAGAGATGTCGATGAACTTTTTCTAATTAGAAGTGAACGAATAAATAAAATTCAAAGTTAAATAAAACAGAATTTGAACAGCTACGAACTGATATTTAAAATGTTAAAGGTTAATGCCAATGAGTAATAAAAAAAAGTGTTTATTATTAGTATGCTGTAGAATGACCTTTTGAATTTACTGAAATACCTTTTAATTGGGAATTTAGCAAAGGTATAATAAAATACCCGTAATAACAGAGAGGAAAAGAAAATACACCAAAGTAAATAGTAGTTCAATTTTGCAAATGTTTGAAATTATATCAAAAAAGAAAAACTTGTCCTGACTTTCTCTAGTCTTGATTAACTTTGTATTTTAGACCATAAGAAAACATGATTATTGTTGCTTATTATATCATCTATGAGAAATGAAGTCATTTTCAAATAAATAGAAAAGTGCTTTTCTGGTTACTTAGCGGCTTACAAGGAACATCTTGAGCCTATTCTAGGTAAGTTTTGATACGTTTCTAGTTGCTGTTGTTGGGTGAGCAACATCCCTCATGTTTCTTAATTGTTTGAAAAAAGTAGCGTTAATCATTTGCTCTTTGTTGCACTTCAACAATTTCATAAGTTGGCCTTGGTCCAATACGAGTCTTGACCTTACCTTGTTACTCCATCTGCTTCTTCTTTTCCAAAAATGTTCCAATGTCCTGGTATACACACTAGACTTATGTTAGTCTGCTGTGTTCTATTGGTTTTACCAAATAACCGTGATATGTCAATATTAAATTGGATTTAAAGGCCAATGACCTCAGTGTTCTATCTAACTCTAGCATACGATCCATATCCAACTGTTTTCAGTCTATAGACACTTGATCTGGCCGCTATTCTAACCGTATTATGCAACAGTGGGGAGTCTAGTAACTCTTCCATAACTAAAGTGAGGGTTATTGAAATAGTCTGTAATATGCCCCGACATGCTAATCTTTGCAGCTTGAGAGGTCTAGTTTGTTGGTGTGATTTAACATTTTGTGCCACCAGAATACCAAGGTATGTATAGGAGCCTTTCTGCTGTATAGATCACTGTTAGATTTGAATCCCAATTTCTACTTTACTGGCAATACATAAATTAGATATTTGAAGGCAAGTTTAGTATTCAAGGTTACCCTCACTATACTTCACTTTTCTGGCAGCCACAACAGGGAAGACTGTAACCCCTTTGCGGCAGCAGTTTGAACTATTGGCTTAAGACAGATGTTTCAAAAACCACCTTGTAAAATTTTACTTTGGTATCCTTTTCAATTTTGCCAACCGATTCGTGGTATCCATATCTACTAGTGATGATGGGATATCCCATGCATATCAACGGGCGTTCCTCGAGTTTTAAGAATCAATGACTTGGTCTATACTGACTCAAAGGATGTGAGACTTGTAGGAGTGCGCGAAAGATTCTATCTTATCCAGATAACTTGAATGGTTTCAATGTTTATAATGGGAATAGTGTATTGCTAGGAACAGCCCTGTGGCAATTTGTAAAATTAAGCATATTCCTAGAAGTGAACCAAAATTTCATCATGCCGAAATGTTTGATGGAGATGGAAGATCAATTAGGGTGTTGTTTATGATTTTTAGAATTGGGTGTGATTTTATAATTTTCATTAAAGTTTTTGTCGCAGGGGCCAGTGATTTTTACTACTCTAAGTTGATTAACTGTGGATTTCATCATTCTCCAAATCTTTATTGAACCCCTTTTCGTAGGTACCTCCTGGCGTGAGTTTATTTGTGCCTTGTAAGAGGTGGATATTTTTGAAGTGTATTTGAATTAGAAATTTCCGATTTCCTTCCTATCTGCCATAAGTTTCGCTGTGCATTGTGCAAAGGTTATTAACATGCATTTTCTAAGGTTTAGCACAGCTAGGCGTTAAATCTATGTACATACTGCACTTCCTCCAAGACACGCTTTTGGGGCTTTTTAATGCGTTACTGTATTTTGTTGGAAATTATCTATAAGTGTCACCATTACTTGCCCAAGCACGTTCTTGAATTCAACAGGGGTAGAACAAAATGGTTGTAACATGATAGTTATTTATTTCTTTTTGTCAAATTACAGTACCTGATGTGTTTTGTTCCAATCTCTACGAACCTTTGGACAAGTCTTCAGACTGCTGTATAACTAATGTTAAGGGCCCTAACTACATAGTGTAAACTCCCTTTATCCTGTGCAAGAGTTACGGTCTGTACAAAATCTTCAGCGCGGGAAAACTAACAATCAGTGTTAGAGTTTTCACTCTGTACACCTCCTTTGTTATGTCATACAGATGAAATAGCCAAAAGTATAGTCTAGTTCCTTTGATTGACCTGCATGTTGCAACGTTAATGCTCAAAGACTTGCCTTATTTTTCATTTAGAAGTTTTGCACTCTCCTTGCACAAAAAGGTGAAAACTGCAATCAGAGTTTTGATGATATACACATTTACTGCAATACAGTTATGCTGTGTTTTGTAGAAAAAGCTCATTTGAAGAGCCAAACGTTGAAGATATGGTTGTTCGAAATCGAAAACAGCTTGAAACAGCATGCCAACGAATTTTACATGGTCATGGTCAGAAAATTCTCATTTTTAAGAAAATTTCATTTTTTTAATGGACTAAAGGTTTTTCAGAATTTACCTTTTCTAGAATACATCTCAATTAAAAACTCAAGATTTTCGATGTGTTCAAGAATCTCATCATTTTTAGGAACTTCAATCGACCATTATGTAATAATAATAAAATTTGGACTTTCTTTCCTGTTTTGATCATTCATTGACTAATATCTGAGCTCTCTACTTACTTTCTAAAAGGTCCCAAAACATCTAGATTTCTTTTTTCAATAGTTTTTAAAAGCTTGATTTACTTGAAAATTTTTGCGTCGACAGTAGAGCATTTCACACATTTTTGGCTCTTTTGTAAACATGCATATTTTCGCACCATAAAGAAATCTTGAGCAAAAATGCGATGTCTATCTTCGAATTCAAACGTGCAATGGTAGTTTCGTAACGACTTTTCTGAAGTTGTTAAAGTGTTGATTTTTTTAAAAATGATCTACGTCTCATACTGGATTCAATCTTTTCAATCAAGATGACTTCTTCCTTTTTTGCAGTTGTTAGTTGAATCCCTGTATACTAAATATTCATAGCTGGATTCGATAAGAAATGCGGGGTTGGAATACCACTTACCGCATTAATGAAGCTGGTGGAAGAAAACCGGAAGGTATGATCGTCTTTGATTTTAAGACAGTAATTAACAAGTGACTCCAATTTTGTGCATCTTTGGTCTGTGCGATCCTAAATGTCCAAATGTAAGCAATATGAATAACTTAGATCGCTATATATGAAATTTTAAAATGAAGTTGACTTCAACTACTCCTTGGGAATATCCTTAAATGATCAGATCGACACATTTCATTGTTAATTTTTGGCCAATATTTATATTTCTCTTTGACATTTCTTTTTCTTTGTTGCTTCAGCTTATGCATATTCATTATAGCGTGGTTTTTGTTTTTAAATTTTGATTCATCTGCCTTATACCGTCTACATTACTATTTTGCAGCCTTCACTCTTAATGAGGTTTAAATTTATCTAACTTGTTTGTTTTTTTGTCACCTTTTTGACTTCCCAATACTGTCTGCGTGGTGCTTTTTAATACAGTTTCATTACTTTTTGAAAGTCTCGTATCAATTTCATTTTATTGTCTGTTACGCTTTTTTTTATTTGCGTATGTTTATAGCTGAAGGTGTCCTTCGTTTTACAACGTTTTTCAAATGTACTTTCATTTTGCTTGCCAAAAAACAAAATCAATTTGTCTACATTTTTAATGTCACCTGAAACAACTAATCATTACGGAAAGTATCTTAACAATAAGCTAATTTGTATACAGGATGCCTACAAAGAGACCGTTCCTTTCTTCAGGCGACTATGATTATCTAAGAAAACGGTATCTCCGAGGCAACTTACAAAAACTTGAAGCGATCCTTTAATTAGGTCTACAACTTGAGGCAAACATTTTTCCTGCATTTTCAAACGTAATTAGCCATACATCAAACCTAATTTAATGCATCGATCAAAAACAATGCGAAAATGCGGGAAAGAAGAAGAAAAGAATATAAAAAAGTAAATCAATATTTCATGCTGATGTCAAAGTTTTATTTGTACAAAATTGACTTTCTTGAGAACCTTAAGTTTCTTTGGGGGTTCTTTGAATTTCTTATTTTGCACGGAAATTGTTTCCTTTAACGAGGGTAGGTGGCTGGAAAGGGTCGGAAACACTTACCTTTTTACAATAATCTAGGATATCCATTTTATCTTTAATGCAGGTGGCTTTCGAGGATAAATCAGTCTGCCACCGCCCTTGCTCCGTCATGTATTGGGGATGGTAAGCTTCTTGTCCGTGAACTCCAGTATCACAAAGAAGCGCCACCTGAGGTTCAAAATGGGATACCGCGCTACTTCCCAGGCCTCCATCTTGAAGGGCCTGCAACAAAAGCAATCGATCAGAATTAACGGTTAACTTGTATCGAGTTTCAGTCATATAATGAAATTGTTGAATATGAATATATAGCGTAAAAGTTATACTGGTGTCCGGATTTCAGATTCAGGTGTTTAGTGAAGTTGGCGAAGTATTAAACTATCTGCGCGGACGTTTTATAATTACAAACAGGATGCTAATTAACGGCAGTTATTACTGCTAACACTTCACACGCTTGAAATTACCACGGTTGACAAATAAGCACCGGCTATCGGGTTTTGAAATATAGTTAGAAAATTTACGACTGGGTCCGCGCGTTCTCTAAATGACTTAATTGTGTTGTTAAACATTAAATGAAATCGTTTGTTTTCCAGACAACACATAAAAAAAGAGAGATTCGTCGTTTTACAATTGTAATTTCTGCTGAAGACTTTTCACCTCATTAATTCAAAACAAAAGTGAACACTTAAATTATTTCTCTTCAGTTTAAATTTCTCATTTATTATTTTGACATTCATTCGCTTGATAAACCGTCTAATTATATTTTGCTCCATGATATTCGAATAAATTCCTTCTTTTTTCATGAGTCTCTTTCTATTTGTTTTTATATAAGATCAAACAAGAGCCAATTAGGTAAAATTTAATTGAATGGAAAAGGAACAGAGGACCTAAATACTAATTTATTCAGTTACATAGCACTTTATAACTATTGACACAGTATACCATTATTATCAGAAACCGATGCAAATATTCAAAATATACAAGCTGTTCAAGAAATTCCGATTCCAGACTATAAAATGAATGGATA
Source organism: Ignelater luminosus (assembly GCA_011009095.1). Classification (NCBI taxonomy): domain Eukaryota; kingdom Metazoa; phylum Arthropoda; class Insecta; order Coleoptera; family Elateridae; genus Ignelater; species Ignelater luminosus. Next base: position 324,217 of record VTPC01002712.1, on the reverse strand, counting down.
TCTAATTTAATTCCTTTTTTCGCTTACTTATCGTATATGCATCGAGATTTTTACTATACAGATCAGAATAACTCAAAAGCATAGATAATATTACATTAAAAAAAAAGTTGGAGTTGATCGAAAAAGATGTCACTTTCCTTACAAAACTGTTTTGTAGAAAAAATAGCTTGTTTACGTACATCAAAAATAAAATCGATTTGTTACTATTAGTAATATTATATATTGGGATTAGAAGTTTTTTGAACATCTTCTATTTCGTCTAACTAAAGAAATTTTTTCTGATCATTGATAGCTATTTCATTAAAGACGAATAAAATTATTTTATTGACTAAAGTGTAATTTAAAGAAGTTGAAAATAGTAATTGGCAAGAATCAAGGCAAATTGTAGCCTTTTATCAAAAACCAAAACGGGAACAAAACCAAGAATCAGTTTGCTTAACAAGAGTAAGATCAAAACTAAACACATCAAGACCAAGACTTTTGATATTAAGACTCACCAAAAATTTTGGTCTTGGTCTGGTCGAGAACAATTTTTGTTTTTCTAAATAACTGGGTTATATTATAGGAATGGGAATTGACACTTAAATTATAAATAACTGTTTAGGAATTAAGGATGTCTTATAGTGACCAATAATGTATTGAAGGTCAAGACAAAAAATTTTTTCTCAGTATTAATTCTAAAGCAAAAAGCAATTTCCAGCAAGAATCTTTAAATCTTTGATTTCAGAAAATCTTGTGTACAAAATTACGATGTGTCTTACATTTAAAGAACGTTTTGGGCGTCTATCATAAGTCATAATCAAAACATTTTTTGATAGCACCAAGAAATGCAAATACAATTAAATTCTGGTGTGCTAGAGAATTCTTTTAGAAAAGAAATATTTCTTAACAATTTCGATACTTAATTTAAATCTGTTTCAAAGAAGAAGAAGAGCAGTTAAAAATATTCAAACGTAAAGTGCTCAGGGGTATATTAGGAAAAAAGATAACTAGGAAAAAAGATAACTGGGGAAAATTAAACCAGAGCATTGATGAATTTTGAAATAAATGAGTGGGTGTAAAATCAAAACATAGTGAAAATAATAAAATCACAGAGGTTGAGATGGTATGGGCACATATGCAGAAATAGGAATGGGGCACCGATAAGAATTATAACAGAATGGATACCAACAATAGGAAGACTCAGAGGAAGACCCAGACAACGATGGAAGGAGCAAGTACAGGAAGATATAAAAATGATGAAAATAGAGTAATGGAGGGAAAAGATTGGAAACAGAAGAGAATGGAGACGAATAGTAGAGAAAGCTAAAACACACCATAAGTTATAAGGTAGCAGGATCTTCTAGAGAATGTGGTCTGATCCACCACGTGATAAATGGACCTAAAAGTGAAAAAAAGCCACAACTTCCCCTACTATATTACATCCATCAGTACCGATCTGGTCTTAAGTTTAAGGCCAAGACCAAGAGTCACAACGATCTCATTTGATTGGTCTTGTTCGTGTCGATAAATGCATCAAAAGAGAAGGTGTTAAGTCAGTCTACAGTTGTAGATAAATAATCTTGATGCAATACTAGATCGACTTGGTTTACCTGGACGTTTATATTTAGAATATGATCCAGGAGAGAATTAACACATCAAAGCGTTTTATTACAAAAAATTATAATTAATAGAAAAATCGACAAAGCCCAAAGAACCAAAGGTAAATCCCAAGGACAATAAAATGGCAAGATTCTTAAAAATTAAGGAAACCTGAAAAATCTTAATTTCAAAAATATAATTGAAAAAATGTTTTATTTTAAAATTTTGGTACTGCGTTGGTCCTCCTTCGGCTTTAGTAACTGCTTTCATCCGTCTGGACACACTTCTAATCAAATCTTGAAGGACTTCCTGCTGAATAACAGCATCTTTGAGTTGTCTGAGTTTTTTTTCACCGATCTTTTAAGAGTAATTCCTTGGTGTTCTATGGGTTTGCGGTATGAACTTCTTGGTGGCCAGCGTATTATTAAATTATTAACTTCACGCAAGATCATTCCTCTAGCCACATGAGCCACATCACTAAGAAATTGGTACCTACAAAGGGCACGAATGTCGTAACATGTTCTTTGACAATATTTTCAAGATAGAAATTTGCATTCATCGATCTCGTTCGAATAGGGACTAATTTTGTATGGGCTTTAAAGCAAAATCCTTCCCAGAATACAACAGAGATATTACCAAAAGAGATCCTTGGGGAGATATTGTAATTAGCAAGTCTCTACCTGGGTTTTCATCATACTCTGCTACGATCATCAGAAGATGTTCTAGCTTATTCCAGTTTTATACGTAAAAAAAACTCATTTCCACTAATCTACAGACAAATTAGCCTGATTGGGAGCAAGAAATAATTTAGAAATTCGATTTTCTCTGGTGAGCAGAGGAGCCGCTGTTAATCTTTTTCATTTAATTGTCTGTTGATCGTTCGGACAGAAACTGCCATACTTCGAATGGCAGTTCGGTTTTTAATTATAAACTAGTTACTGTCCTGTCTTTCAAAACCGATTGTCTAAGAAAACGCTCATTTCTCTCGTTAAAACACTGTTCTCGCCCTTGTCTTGGTATTCGTAAATACAATTGTTTGATTAGAATGACTGGCCATGCGACTAATTGTTGGGTGACTGATTCGCTGAGAATACCTTTTTTATCGTAAAGTTGGTGCTTGATTCATGTTCGGTTAATTTTCTCAATTCATTCATGATTTGCATATTAGAAACTTCGAGCAGTTTATTTCTAGTCTTCAACGAAGCGAATATTTTTGCAATTATGACATTAACGCTGTTAAATTAAATCAACGAAAAATGCAAAACCAACTATTCAAATGATTAGTGGTTTCGAATACGAAATAATTTATTACTATTAGTTATCGGTATAAGTTACTTGGGGCTACGTTAATTTTGTCCAGGAGTTTAGAAAGAATGAAGATAAAAATCTTAGGTGGCATCAAATACCTCATTGTGCTTCCACATCGAACTATAATAAAAATATACAAAGCGTTTCGCATAAGACAAAATTAAGATATTCACGTTTGAGGTTCATAGACTTTGCAGATGTAACAAAACAAAATGCTAACGATGCATTTTAGGTATGATAAACCCAATATCGATGAAAAACAAATTCTTTAGGAGATTTAAATATGTGGAAATATCAATAGTATCTAAAATAGAAAACTGACATGATATCACGAGTACACTCAACGCCCTGTGTACACTAAAACAGAGTTTCTTGTCTTAGTATTATAAATGACGGAGTTGTGAAAGAATCTAATTAAGTGAAACACCCTGTATATTCACTAATTTCATTCCGTTCCACAGTTAAATCACATAGGAAGTCAGTCTGATTTATAGCGACTGCAACAGAGTACAATTAAGGCTTATGTAGAAGTATCCGCTACAATTAGGTCACCTACTAGTGACAAAACAACTTTAGCGTAAGGTACATACATACTATAAGAAATGGATCAATTCCTACACAGAACAGACATTTTTTGTTTCAGCGTCAAAAAGTAGGATAAGAAGTTATATAATTACGTATAACGACTTGTTTTTAAATTCTAGTAGAATGAAAACAACACAGCAAAAAGAAGACTTCATTCTGTGAAATTCATGATATTGAGAACGCATCGATTCGCATGTCCTATTTATTAGAAGATGGGAACATGTCTTCAGATTTACGAAAATCGGAGAGACATTCATCTTTGTTGTTGTCTAGTTAGGGGGAAACATCCTTTGGAAGTTACATATCCCTCCTATTATAATCCTCATTGGTAACATTGAAACTCAGTACAATTTTTTTATAAAAACCATGTAATCATTGTATGGTACATAAGTGCTTTTATTTTATATATTTATATTAATTCTTATACTACGTACATAGAAAAACGAATTTCAAACTATTTCTTCAGTAGTGAAAATTAATCTATATAAGGACGCTTGATCCCTCACATAAAACCGGTTTTTGTATTTACGGGGGTTTAATTCCACCATCCTTCATAGGTTCCTTAAAGCTGTTAGGTACAAGGAGTATCATTAATTTTGAGTACCATTGTACAGTTGTAAGCAATGACAGCAAAACGTAAGGATACCCGACATGTCATGGCATTTCTGAGCTTAGTCTAGCTTTGTTGGAAATCCAACCGAGTTTATGTCTCTGGCCGCTTCTTTTTCCCTTCCTAAGCGTAAACTAACTTTATAAACATTCAAATGTACATTTTCTGTGTTCTTACAATTATAAATTCATCCAAATATTTCCTTCATAATTCCCTTCGAATTAACCAAATTTCAGTTTATCTTCAATTACAAAACCAAATCAACATGTTTACCTTTAAATTAAACTTCAAGAACAATTGTCGGTTTTGCGGCCGCCGTGAATAATGCCATACCTCTGAGCGTAATTTGAAACTAAATCAATTCCACATTCCACAGTACATACGTGTTGATAAGCGCTTGATCACAAAACCAATCGAATCAAGAGCTGGCTGTCGTCAAATTCGCACAACAAAGCTACAAAGATCTTTTGACAATCAACCAAACAGCACTATTACTTGGGGTATTCCTAGTGTATATACAAACAACACGTATATCTAAATCTAGTGACTTTATACTCCCCGACAAGCTCTATGTAACGGTAGTTAAGGGTTAGTTTCGACGCTTAATGGACCTTAACACATGCACGCCCTCCTCAGTGAAGTTAAATTACACCCGGGTTAATTAAAGTCCCTGGTCGATGTTTATACAAGGTCTATTCGCTGTGACGCAGATTTACAGTCCAACTTTTTATTAGCGCATCTATAACTTTTCAAGATCTTTTTTGGGAATGCACAGAAAAAAGCACGAAGAAATTGTTTTTTTATTTATCCTTGAGTCTCGTTGTTGCTAATAATATAAAAAGTAGCATCAAGCAAAATAATTTTTTGTTTGCTAAATCAATAAAATGTCTTTCGTCAAGATGTCGCCGTGTATCCCCTGATGACTTCTTTATCTCCACGTTTTTCTTTCCCTTCATAAATAACAGGAGGTAATTTTCAAACCACAATCAACTTATCTCCGAGCCGCTTTGAAAATTTGCAGCAATATTTTACCGAAAGCAATTGCAGTAAAATTTTGGAATGGGGAGACTGTAACCTTCATTACATTTAGTAAATTCGTCTTTCTGACAACGTTATTCAAAGGCTATAGGTATAATTTAATTGCGAGCAAACGCAAAATGAAGGGTTGTGAATTTAGGAAGTGTTGCCTGTATAAACATTACTCGCGTGCGTGCTATAGATTAAGGTAAATTTGTACCGGTTCCATACTGTTTCAAAGCCTTAAACTATTGACGAATTTCCCTGGCATGCCTGTGAGAAACAAAGCTTATGTTACGCGGATAAACTAACGGTAGTAAATTGTATTGTCGCATCTTTGAGATAAATTCAAAACCGTTCTCGATTCGCGTCCATCATTAAGTTTCGTCTTTCGTTTTATTATATTTTATAATTAAATAATACTTCAGATCAATTTAGAAAATTAAGACGACTCTTTGATTTGATATTTTAAATTCGATTGAGTTTTATTCATTTTGCGCAAATAAATGTCGCGAGGTTAACTGGAATATGCTAACTTTACAGGATAGAAGGACACTTCACGAACTGCCAATAAGGGTACCGTTTTACATTTTACAGTTTAGAGGTAGTAAACTTCAGATTGACTAGATGTTAGTTTTGTTATCTGAATATTTTTACTTGAAATCTTTTCGTTTACGATCGTACATCTTTTTAAACTGAGAACACTTTTATTGATCAGAGAATTGCGAATTTATACTAAATTTTTATTTATTATTCCTATTGAGATATTAAACAACACAGTACGATGATTTCAGAACAATCAAATGTAATAAAATTCCACAAGGATAATACGAGGCAGTTAAAGGAAAGAAATTCAATAAGAAACGGGGTAAGACAATATAGTCGGTTATTACATACTATACATAATGGTATAGAACACGTAAAAGTTTATGAAAGATGCTGTTAGGATCATTATTACGTCTAGTATTGCAACTATAGTTAAAAGAAAAACGCTGCAGGTTAAAACATTTAGAAATAAAAATAAGATTCATAAATTATCACACACAAAATTAAATACTTCATACTCTACTTCAGTCTAGAATTCCTTAATTCTTTCTGATCGAACTTGTACGAACAAATGAAACCAAAACTATCTCAAACTTGAATTATAATTGACAGAAAAAACCTCTTTTAATGATAGTAACATTAGTTTTTGATAGATTAGTAAAAAGCAGAAAAATGTAAAGAAAATATAGAGAATACTGAGTAGAATAGAAATAATTATTCTTTTTTGTTATCAACGAAAGAAAGACTCTAAAGAAGACAGGCAAAAATTATTTGCTATTATTCCGATTCACATAGGAAAGGTAATCAGTGAATAGTTTCATATCTCTTTCTTACAGCAAGAAACTTTTAAATTTGCATTGAGAGATTGTGTTATGTCTCCCTACTTTGGTCCATTGGAGTAAACGTTGATTACAAAGGAGATTTAGCATCGAAAGTTCAAAATAACATAAAAGCGTTTACATATAATCAGGAAACTTCCTTACCAGGATTTATAATTAAGTTTTCATTAAAATTGTATAAAGTAGAAAAAGAATTGGTTCAGAGTCAATCGTCTTTGTGTACAAGGTTATTAGGTTTGGTCACTTTATAAAATTAACTGGTATAAAATAATTTTATATTTTAATTTAAACTGGAAATAACATTTGAAATAAGACAAATTAGAATTTGTTAAGATGAAACGCATTTTATTAAAAGGAATTATCTTTAGGAACTTTTAAGATTGAAAACGTCTTTGCATCGCATTATCGTAGTAAGCAGCATGCAGATAAGAGTGCAGTATCGGTCAAGGCCATTGCATGCGGCGAACAAGAATGTAGTACGTACAGCGTTTATATTTAGAATATTTCAATAAAATTACTCTACGATTCCTCCAAGAGAATCCACAATTCTATTAAGAATTAGTTTACAATATGGAGTTTGTGTTAATTAATTATTTAAAATATTGTAACAAATTAGAGAAACAATAAATAATTTTAATAGTGCATTTAGGAAAATGTAAAATTGTAAAAATAACACTTTATATTTGATAGTTTACATAGAATAATTAGTTACTGTAAGAAGAGAGATTCCCCATATGTCAAATAATAGATAATAAGTCGTAGTGATAATCTTTTATATAGCAGTATTGAATTGACATAAGCTTTGTTTAAATCAGACAAACGAATTATTGTATTTTAAGACGTCAAAGGAAATTACGTTCCAAAAAGCTTTTGATAAGGCTGGAATGTCGTTAGTAAATAACTACGTCAGCCTTTAGAAAATTTTTGAAATGTTCTTTTCCAATATTAGATTGCTACGCAACAAAAGCTTTTTTTTAAATAGAAGATGGAGCAACATTCAAGTCAGTTGACAAATAGTTCAAACCTTTTATCGCAGATATTTTCTTTCATTAAAATCAAAAGTGAAACTTCATGCAAAATCCAGCACCAACGTTTTAGGATCAATGCGAAAAGCAAAATCCCTTAGAAGATTTCTACATCATTGGTAGGAGTCGATTCTTTTCTCAGCTTAGAATTTCCTTATTTTTCTTGTAAAATTAAATCGCTTATAGATGACAAATCAATAATTAGTAGACATAAGGCTTTTCCATGTGCGGTGGTAGATTTCTCTAATTTTTTCTTGATTTTTGACAAGCATACCACCGCAATATATTAGAATAGATTTCAATATAAAATAAAATACAAAGCTACAGAGGAAAAACCAACTGCAGAATTTTGCCTGGAAAACTAGCCAAACGTGTACGGCGATTCAATTTACATAATAAATTGATCAGCGCCTTCTTTTTACTTTTATAAATACATACTATCTTACATAGTTTACAAACCTTCCTAACCAGAATATACACTGTTATTATAAGTTTACTTTGTTTTTAGATCTCTGTTGGTTGTTGGTTCTCTGCTTTCTTTAAAGCTCTTCATTTAACAGTTTTGAGCATTTCCTATAACCAATAGGCTGCATTTGAATTTTTAGACTCGCAAAAATGCAATTAAATTAGGTTGGTACAAGATTTTCACTATAATCTCGAACCTGTAAACATTTCATTCTTGTCAAGTAGATTGTCTGAAATCATCAGTAGTTTTAAAATCTGGTCTGCACAATCATTTGTTTGATAATTTAAAATTGTTAATTCTCAGGCTTCTATTCAAATTGACCTTTTTTAATAATAGAGATCTTTTCAGAACTTCTTTCTGTTAATTTATTTTGAAATCATTATACTTCAATATATTGAAAAAATTTTATTTTCATCAAACAATTATCTAAAAATCCCAAAACTAATTAACAGAGTATAAACAGGGTCGAGAATCATCGATCACATCTTTGAATTAAGCTTGCAGTTTAAGTCAACCCTGCGTGTTTGAATTCCTACGTAAGATCATGATCTGTCATGTATTGCGTTTTGATATTCATTCAATTAACAAGTCTCAGTACCAGTGATTGCGTTTTATTGTCAATGTGTTTTGTGAAAGGTTCTGGAATTTTCTGTTAATTTGAGGTAAAATTAAAATTTCTTATTGCATTATCACATGGGATTAAAAAAACATTTAAATCTTTTATTAGGGAAACGTCTCATGTTTGAATTACCTTAAGATTTGGTTTGCTGGTTTAAACGTTTATTAATAATACTTTAAAACATTAGGGAATTCCTGAGAGGCTTTAGGATATTCGCATTACTTCATTGTCAGAAATCCCTGGAAGTACAAAAACCTCGAGAGAATTCAGCTTGAATTTATTTAGTCATAAAACCTTTGGAAAATTTAAAAATTGGGAATCATTCGATCTATCAACATAGCTGAAAATCTTTCAACATAAATTATTGCTTGCATACTGAGGTTTTTAAGGCAATTATCATGTTTTGCGTAATGTATTTATGAATTGAAGTATAAAAAAATTACTGTTGGTTGACTTTTCACCACTGTGTTTTTAAATCTATATTGCCAAATTCGGCTTTTGTTTTTCTCCGGTTTTTTTGAAGAAAACATAAGCGCCTAACTAAATAATTGATATTTGTTACTTTTGACCATAAAATTCTAGTTGCATCGCAGAATTGATATCGGTGAGTTGCCTGTGACCTAAGATAAGCCAGATAAGTTGCTTTAGTCATTTTAGCACAACAAAGCTATTTTCTATTTTTTAAAACGTTACATATAATAGTAAAATCTACAATCTACACAAAAAAATAAACAAGAGATGCCAATCTTAAATGGCTAGATGAGAAGGGTGTTAAAACAAGGAAGGCTAAAAAGTTCTAATTTGTATATCAAAGAGTAATTTGCACCTTGCAGTTGACAAAACTAATGTGAACTAATAACTTAATGCCTTAGTCCATTTTGTATCAATCCGCGAATTATACTGAGCATCTTAAGAAGAGAGACCGCAAATATTATTTTCATCAGAATGTTTTCTGGTTCTTTAAGTAGGACCTCAAAGGAATGAATTCAATATAGTGAGGGTATAGTCAGGGTATTTCATTGAAAATTGTCACTGATTTTGTAATTGTAGAAATTCGAAATGGCAAAGTCGGTACAAACATATCAGAGAAAAACGTGGTTAGATAAGAGTCAAGAAAAACAGACAGAAAAGACAGGAAGAACATTGGGTATATACTGTACGTTCAGAAAAAGGTGGAGAGAAGAAGAACAAAGAAAATAAAAAAAGGTGGGACAGACCAAGGGAAGAGGAATGGATATGAAGGAAAAGGGAAAAAAGAATGAAAGTACATGAATGAAATAAGCATTGTAGTGGAAAAAAACAAAGATAGAAAAGAACGAAGAGCTAAAAGACAGAGAACAAAAGAGAAGAAAGGAAAAGATAGAAAGGACATACTCTTCACTGGAAAACTTCCCTGACACATCACTGACTGCTTTGTTTTTGGGTAGATTCCAGGTTACTGTGTGTTCTGTATAATGCTTTATTAAACGTGGAGGATGATTCGTTTATTACTGGTCAGACTGTACATTTGACAAATCTGACATAAGTTACATGTTTACCTGGTGTGGTTTAATATACGGAAGCTAAAATCCTTTTAAACAGTGCTTACTTTGGTATGTAAGATTACTGTTAATTAAACGAAGGCATGCAGTGAATGTCGTTTGGGCTTTGACCCATCATAATATGTATATATTGTTGTGGACAGCCATCAAGTAATTACTGTTCAGTGAACACCTTTGACGATCTTAATCTGCAAATAACTGGATTTAAATATAATGTACTGTGTTGCCAAATTGCTTAAAAATTGATACAAAATGTTTGTAGTTATGGAACTAGTTCAAAGACCAATTAGTACTGCTATAAATTTTTCATCATTGTTGACTTAATTCATTGCTGGTAGTTTCCTCTTCAAAGCATTACATATAAAAAGTTTTACTGTATTTGAACGTCGACATCAAAAACAGCAATCATGTAGGTATTTCATATAATAAAAGTAGCAATACGTACACATTTCATTTTCAAATTGAAAGTTCAAACATGAATGAGGTTATAAAATAAAGTTTTTAGTAGTCAGTTTAATATTGAGATAAATCTGCATATCGCATATGAAATTCTATAATTGGTCAGTAAAAACACAGAGTAGCACAGATATTGAAAATGAATTAATAGGATATTTTGCAGGTTCGTTAATATTTTCCGTACTTCAATTTTTAAATAAAAATTAGTTGCTCCGCTTTGTAACGTATCCAGTCTCAATATTTCTCAAATTAATATAAATATTCCAATTTATACAAATATGTCTTATTTATAGATTGGATTTCTGGATTACTAAAAAGATCAATCTAGATCAGAACGACAGAAATCACGATTGAAAGTGGATTTAATAATATAAATTGCTTTTGAATCATTTATGTAGTTCTAGAATTATTAACCATTAAAGGTCAAATTGGAATATTGGGTTAAACTTTAAAAAATGATTTTTGAATCGTGACTAATTCTAGTATGACATTATTACTTTTCTTTCATCCGTTTTGACCCAACTTGGATAGTTTTTGAAAGTTTAACAAGGATGAAATGCAATTTATGTTTCACAACTACATATTTTTATGGTTTCGCATGAAAATTGAAATATAAAAACATAAAATCGTAGGTAGTGAATAAATCAAACGACTGATTGTGATATGTCTCTATATCTCTACCTCTATAAAATATCTCATTTAGTATTTCATGTCGATGAACTATTATTATCAGTAATATGAAGGCAAAAAAGAACCGTGACCCATTTATAGTCAAGCACCATCAATCCACAGACAATCCACTTTATAAAGCATAAAGGATTTTATGACTTTGGCGACCTTGACCTTCAATAAAGTGCACGAAATAACTAACAACAAAGGTCGTACTAAAGTAGAGCGACACAATACTAGGTCTGATAATAAAAATGCCCTTCAAAATAAAAACACCGCAATTAAATTACATAACATTTTTTTAAAACGGTTTACACATAAAAAAAGCTCATTTGTTTCCTTGAAATTTACAAAACAAGAGAACAACTCTTTTAATGGACCAGACCTTTTTTAATCAAGAACGGCTCTCAGCTTCAACAATTACATCATGCACAACTTTACTTGCACATATTGCGATAACCACCAACCGTCTGCGCTGTGGTAGAATTACTGAAAGATATTTTACAAAACCGCAAAAACTCATATTTAATGTAAATGTACAGCGCACTTAAAGTCTTTCATTTGAAGTCAGTGCTGATGGGGTAGTTGCTGCATTCCTTCACAAAACCGATCTAAATGAACATCAGCCGACCGTTGACCTAAACCTGGTACGGGGAAGTTTTATTAAAATGGCACACGGCATGCAAATTATATTACATCGAAGTTTTTCCCCCGTAAAATTTAATCTCAGTAAAATAAAAGCTGCAAAAAATTGTCCGCATTAATATTATTAAAACGTTACAAGGCGGTTGAAATGGAAATTTTATTGTTAATCTAAATTGTTGAAGTTATATTAGTAAAATTACTTTAGAAAAATTAAGTTTCTCTTTTGATGATACAAATACAATTTTTTTTGTCGCGCATACAAGAAAAGAAAATACTAAAAGAATTTTGTATAATTTAAAAATAACAACGCAGGTTAAACTTTATATATTCGCGGCAGGCAGTTTCTTTAGTTTTCTCACAACTCAAACAAGAGGTTTCCCTTTATCAAGGGAAAAATTCCGATAAAATTGCCTGAGGAAAACGGATGAAAACCCGTAGAGATAATAATAGTGTTTCGTTGAGAGGATAAAATGTTTTAATACAGCAAACTCCTGTTTGTTCTACCATATTAAACCTAGGTTTTCTCCCACAAAACGACCCTTTACTTTCTCTACCGTTTTACGTATTATCCGGCTAAATTGTGGCAAACTTCTGTGTGAAAATCTGAAGATCTTTTCATTATCACATCATTAGAACCATCTTTTAACTCCTTATAGAAAATCCCAGTAAAGATTCACTGACAAAACAAAATGATGGTTAGAGAATTGAAATACGTGATTTTTCCAAATAAAACAAAGATTTAGTCCCTTTTTGCACATGAAAGCTACAAGTGAAATCTCACATTCTTCAAATTGAAAAGATAAAACAATAAAAACTACAGTCTTGTAGATTGCGAATTTTGCCAAATTTTTATTTTTAAATTTAACTGTAAATCTGCCAGGATCAAAAATATTAGAAATTTGATTTAGTAATAGCAGATCGATATTTAATTATTTAAAATAATTTAACTTCTAAAATAATTTAAAAAAAGCACTGATGCAATGTTTTCTTTAAAATGTAGAGGTATTCAACGTGTAGTTACAACGAAAAGAGAGGGATTCTCGTTTTAGAATTTTGTTTGCTTTTGATCGTGATGAGAACTTACCATATGACAATACAGACATGATAGAGCAGGTAATGTAGAGTACAGCTTGTACGTAATCTGATATATCATTTCAAGATCGTGCAGTCTCGAGCGTTCAAAAATGAATTTAAATAATTTTTTTGCCTTTCTGTTTACAGTTAAGAAAGAACGAATGCTTATTAGAGCAAAACTTGTAACTGGACAGTCATTCGCCTTCTCAAATAATGCTTCCCTTTCCTTAAAGGGATATAATTTCCTAAATACAACAAGAATATCCTGGGATAATGAAGGCAAATCTGATGATACTGAGCACAAGTCTGTTAACACTACAAAATAAGGAAATTCGAGATTAACCTGGTTTAATAACCCGACATCGTTCTGTCAGTTTCCAAAATTCATAACTTTAAGTGTCATTCAGAAAACTACAAAATTAATCCGCTTAATTAATTAATTTCTTAGAAGTTAAATTTTCGTTTATGTAAACGACAATGTTATGCAAACCAACATTCAAGGTGGAACAAAAAAGAAGCAGGAAAGGTCATCGAAGATATGGCTAACTAAGGGGTCATGCAGCTTTCGAACAACCTCTAGGCTTCACCAGTTGTCTTGGTAAAAGAGAGACACAGCAGTACAAAATTTTGTGTCGACTGCGGGCAATTAAACTGTGTGATCAATAAAGACAGTTACCCGCTGCCCAATATCGATGATACTTCAGACACGTCCTTCTCTGGTGCTAAATGTTTTTCACTCTGGATATGAAAAGCGGTTATTGACAGGATGGTTTAAAAGACTGCTTTGGAAATTCACAGTTATGCGATTCGGCTTGTGCAACACCTTTTCAATTTTGAGAAGTTTGTCTGAGAAGAACTTTTGGTGTTAGTATTCTGATTTCGGTAAGTTGCTAATTCCTTAAGATTATTGCAAACTTATTTTTATAAGCGCCTGTGGCTCAATCAGTCTAGTGTGGAGATTGCTAACCAGGCGCACAATCTTCACGATCGTTTCTTTCTCGGTAGCCAATAGGGTGCACTTTGTCATTTATCATTATAAATAGTAAACGTTAAAAATTCCATTTTGGTTTCCATTTATATGAGTCGCCCATGCATTTATTTGTGCAGTAAACGGCAGTGTAGCTGCTGTTCGAAGTCAGCTACCTGTCAGAACCAGTCATGCATCTCTTCCTTCAGCTACTAATCTCATGGTCTGTAGAGAGGTATCCAAGATTTGCTAATGCAGAAAGAAAGTCATAGATATCGAAAAACTCTTGAGCAGTTTTAGACCTATCGTCTAAATATGAAACTCGTTAACTAGCTATCGTTCCATAAAAACTGACAATTTCTGGTTTGGTTAAGAAGTAAACAATAAATAGAATTAAAGTGATTTGGGTGGTTTAAAAGTGATCATTACATTTGGGAGATTTTTGGAAAGTATGCCTTCAACTAGGATAGTTTTCAAACTTAAAACCAATTCAACAGAAAAGCTTCCTCTGGAAAACCATCTCTAGCATCAGTCTATAAATTAACACTAAGAATAATCAACAATTCGGTTAGTAACTAATTCTACCTAGCGCCTCCTGACGGTTTCTCCAGTAAACGTAGTAAAGATTCCGCAAATTTTGGGTTGCAACTGGGCTGCTTCATCAGATTTATTGATAAAATGAAATTTTAGAAATGGTCTGAAAAGGGGCGAGCGTTGCGACTTTCTGCAAAGCAAATACGTAGTTGGTATCTTAGGCACAAAAAAAACAAAAACTTTCTATGGGCTGATTAATCTTAGAGAAGATAAGGTTCTTCTAGCAACTGAAACTCAAAGTCTGGATTTTTCTATACTGAGTAATTAAGTAATTTGAAGCTTTGCTTATGCCAAAAGGATGTGGTCGATTCAATTCACAAGAACTTTTTCAGGTTGAATTTCTAGATTTATAATTTTCAGTTTTTATCAAGATATAGAAAGGCCTTACATACAGTTTGCTTTTTTGTTTGACTAAAAAGTGAAACAGTTTACTGATTACGTATACTATGCAAAGTTTGTTTCTTTTAGGAAACATCCTTATTCCACATCATAACGATAACTCAATTTAAATAATTCTTTCATTTTTTCCTACTTCTTAATTTTGTCTATGTCCGATGACTTTAAAAATTGTACGAAGCAGTTTTCTTTTCACATCTCTACTCTATTTCGTGTAATTACGTCTGTTTGCTTTACACTAATTACTGCCTTATTCTAGGAAGCTTCTTTGGGTTCGTTTTGCATTTTCCATTTGAGAGAAAAATCTGTTTTTACTAATATTCCAAAGTTGCGCAATTACTGAATACTGCTTCAAAGGCATTAAAAACAGAAAAGCTTTTCTTTTACTACACTCTGCGCTGACAGGCTGCTCAATTAAGATTAATTCATCCTCCTTGGTGTCATTTTAAGAAATATATAAAGCTTTTTGGCAACTTCTTGGAAAAAGTTTCAAATGAACTTCAAGTAGAATTTTTTTACCTTTCAACAAGTTAAACTAATAGTGGTAAGAGTATAAATGACTTTTGAACCGCTAAATGATCCAAGAAGTGAGTTCTAAAAGTGAAATTTATTAGCGGATTTGAAATGGGAACAAGAACGACCCGAAGATTAATAATTTATAGCTAAGGTTGGGAAATGAACTAACAACCTAAGGGTATTAATAGATGAATGGAACCCCGTTAATGGCCTAAATACAGTACCGTGGTCAAAACTTTGTGTTATAGAACTTTCCTTAAGGTTTATTGATTTTCTGTGTTATCTTTTCTATAAATCCTTCCTCACCTACACAATTACGATATTGTTTATTTTTTTATTTGAAATTTAATATTCTCGTTTTAGCAACAATAGCAGTAGGGTCTATTATTTTCGACTTAAAATGGAATATTCGTGTTTTAGCGAAAATGTTTGAAATTTAATCCAGGCTTGCTTAAATATCCGATTTAATTGTACTAAATTTGGTAATAATAGGAAACAAAAAGTGGTTTTCATATTGAATTGTTTTGTTGCATTCATTAGAGGTCAGTCACTTCATTTATGGGGTAGTTTTAATTTTATAAAAGTTATAAAAGGTAAAACAAAATGAGAAACACATAACAAATAGTTCAGTCAAATTTAAAAAAGAAATACCTAATAAAAATAGAACGTTTTAACGGAAATTCCCTTTTGTAAGAATATGTATTTTCAGAAACGTAGCAGAGGGAGAGACAACTTGAAATCCTGTCAGGGGAATTTTAGATCTGTCTTTTTGTCATAGCTACATTTTAAAATTTCATATGAAAAAGCAAAAGTAAAAGATTATTCTAAAAAAAGCATTTCTTAGAAGTCAATTCCTGACTAACTGTAAGATGTCAAGTTTAGCTTTTAGACTTAATGTCGTGCGTACGGTGTTTCACTTAATTATCTATACAACTGTGGAATTGATTTCAAATATTTACCAACGGTACAACCTTTCGGAAGAAATATTTTCTTACATATACATATTGCAATGGATTTCGGTATTAATACACAGCTGAAGAGAATAATTATGACCGATAACTAATCAAAACTATTCGAGGTTAGATTTCAGAGTTCGATTTTATGTAATAAAAATTTCACTGCTTGTTTTCTTTTGTAAATTCACGAGCATCGTGTAACATACTCTTTCCATATTTTTTAAATAAAATTCACAAATTACTTAATTATCAAAAATATTTCTTTTTAGCTTAGTATTAATTAATTTTAATTTTGATAAATGTCATGGTATAGGGTTAACTACAGTTTTAAAGAATCTCAAAGAAATTTATTTAACATTTCTGATCTACCACAAATAAATATGCCTTTAAAAAATCTTATTTTAGTGTCAGGAATGCCTTGAGAGGCCTGGTCTCCATACACCCTGCGTACTAATCGCGTTTGTGGCTTGACAAAGGACACGTCCCATGTTCAATTTAAATCGACGAAAGTTTGTGGACGTAAGACATTTGGCGATTTTCTCTTTGTTCCTCTGCACTTCCGACCTTGTTTCACTTCAAGGATTTTAATTTGAAATTTTAACAAATTGTAGGCCTGTATTTTAAGTTAGCAACTTTTTTATTTATTAGATAATAACGCGAAACTTTGCAGTTTTGCAGATAAAATTTCTAATCCCTTTTTCATTTGTCCACACGAAAAGGCTTCAGATGAAATGTTCAAGAAAACGATATTTCGTTAAGTATTTTTCATTTGCAGTGGGTAGGGCGTCTGTAGGTTGCACCGTCTTTTATTAAAAAATCCATAATGATGAAATTTCTTACAATACACCCTGTACATGTGTCATTAGTATTTCTAGATTTTATACGTCAAGACGACGAATACCAGCGAACAATTAAGTAGCGGGTCATCATCTCATCATAGATCTGGTCGTAACCAATGGTTATGCAACACTTTTCAATCGATTTTCAAAACTTTTTCTTCGAATCCGTGTTCAGAGCGTGAAATCCCATATGTTTTAAAACGGTCGAGTTTGTCCTAGTTATCTGAGCTTTCTTGTAGCTGCTACGTCAAGGTATCCTATGAAACAAAGAAATTTTATAAAAGACCAAAAAGGTTCAAAAACGGTCAAAATTCGATTTTCCTATGCTAACCAAAAAACAATCGAGGATCGTCCAAACTCCATATGTTGAGTCACGACAAAAGAAGTCTTATCTTGATCAAAGGTTTCATTCTGAAAATATCCCGGAAAAAGACACCTTCCTAAACGGTGGAAGTGGAAAATCAAAAGAAGATCAAAATCTACTGCGCAAATTTTGTTTAGAGACTTCCTCCTGATGCATACTAAAACTTCGTGGCGATCGGTGAATGTTTGGTGTGTTTTGAAAATGTACAGAATTTTGCATGCTAAAATCGTACGACGATCTCCTATTTATAAATCCGCAAACCTGACTCGCTTATTTCTTACCGTTGCGTTTCGAGATAGAAATCTTCACTAGATACTGGATTTTGCCCATTTTGCAAAAACCTCTGTTAGCGAAATCTTGAAAGATAGAAAAACTGATTCTAGTGGATGCGTAGACCTACTCCTCAGTAGAAGCAAACCTTTTAGTTCCATTCTGATCTTTCGAAATTCAACCACACCCCTTACTGGCGATGCCTATGGACCAGAATTCGATCAAAAGACAGGTGAGTGGTCCATAAAGACAGCGCATCCCGATCCTTTTAATGAAACGTTTGCAGTTATTATAGGTTACCACTGAATCAATGTTTCCAGAAATGAAGACGTTACTGCAAGAACGAGTTAGTCCACTTTTTGTTCCAAATGACTTATTAATACCATTACGGTAAATTTTAAAAACCCGATCGATTGGTGCAAGAAAGATGTATTTCGGATGCACATTGAGTTGTATAACGTACATTTGTGGACTTAACACATCGCTATTTGAGGCAAGAAAGCGGCAAGTCTTGCTTATCTCGTTCTTACACCAAACAGATGTGATGAAACGGAATAGTAAAGCGTGTGGTATCTGACAAAAACAAACAAAAAGTTGCCATTTCCAAACAGAAATTGTTTCTCGATAAATCTGGATGTGTAGAAATTCAATGTCGTCAATCGACTGGTTTTCCAGTGTTTTCTAGGTTTGATATTCAACACAGACACGCGTCCTTTCCTGTTACACTTCCAGAAGCAGAAAATTAGACGTACGATAGTCAGTTTGCACTACAGAAGCTTAGGTATGACAATGTAATAATTTTGGCTAGTAAATATGTATCAGAGGATTGCATGCCTTACTATCGAAGCTTACTCACAGAATGAAAAAGGCGAAACGGATATGACAGATGATAACAGCGGATCTGAAGATAGAGCTTTTGATTATTGTGTTTAGATTGTTTGAAGTTTGTTTCTTTAGCAGAGCATTACTTTGTTTTTTTCTAATATAGAAAAACTAATACAAATAAATTACTTCTTTTGCATTTAATTTGTTGTTTTTCTAACGTTTTCGCTAATTTTTGACAACTTTGGTGCAAGAACAAGGTAAGTTCAAACTGAAAATGACAAAATCTGGCATATTACGAGTCGATTGTGTATATTATTCTACAAGCCTGATAAGTATTTTAATTGTTTAAAACGATTTTCCAAACAAATTCTAAGCAAATAAAACGTTTTTCTTAAATTACTCAAAATCATGACGACTGGACTTACTTCGTTCTTGCAGCAACATCTTCAAATGTGAAGTTCGTCAAATGGTTTTCAAGATATAGTGATTCCAATTTTAAAAATCGTTCATTTTTTTCGAATTTGAGCCCTCTCGTTTTCCGTTGTTTACCAGGTGAAAAATCTTTTATCACTAGTTTTGGTCTGAATACAACTAAGGAAAAGAAATATTGCTGTTAAATTAAATACGGGTGTGTAATTATAAAAATCATGATTTGGAGTTTCCACCTCATTATATCTAAGCAAGTTTTTCTCTAATAATCTTTTTGATAAAAAAGGCCTATTATGGTTTAGAACGGCACAAACTTTCGGAGAATAAAAAAAAACAAGCAGAATCTTGTAGTTTGGCCATAGAATGCGTACCAATAGAGGTACTATTTGTGTACATGCGTCCTCATTTATTGTCCATACTCCTAACTCACGGCCAAAGCTTCTAGTCTAGAAACCTCATATACAGGGTGTCCCACGACTCGACTGACAGAGCTTAAAGGCGCGTTCCTTAGGTAATTTCAAGTCGAAAATACCTAATACATATATGTCCAATACTCAACAGTAAAGGAGTTGTGGGCGATATTAAATTTAAAAGATAATGCCGAACACTTTAGCATAACATTTTGTTTTTTTAATAAAAAAATATGTTCAACACAGTTTACATTAATTGTTCAAAATGTTTTCCCTCTGCCCGAATATACATTTTAGCTCTTCTTATAATTGAAGAGGTAGCTCTTTGAAGAGTCCGCCCGTATGGATGTTGCTGCAACCAAAATCTTATGAAGTAATTCATCTCTCGTATGAAATTCTTCGGCATAAACTAAAGTCTTCATGTGCCCCCAAAAGATAATAATACAGAGGCATTAAGTCTGGTGACCTCGGTGACCAGAGAACTGGACCTCCTCTTTCAATCCACCAGTTGGCAAAGTTGCTAGTTAGATATGTTGTTAAATTTCTACCAAAATAAGGAGGTGCGCTGTCCTGCTGCAACTACTTGCTTACTTGTCGTTTAGAATTCATAAAGTGAATGTCTGCATATTCTTGATTAGAAAACCATTTGTTTTATGGAAAATGCTATCGCCTATAACTCCTTTACTATTGAGTTTCGGACGTACATGTATTAGGTATTTTCGACTTGAAACATCTAGGGAATACACAACAGTTATGTCAGTCGAGTCGCGGGACACCCTGTATAAAGGTTAAAGAAGAAGAAGAAAATCTATCGTAGTAAGGAACAACCCAGAAAAATTAAGAATAAAAAAAACTAAATGTCAACAAAAAAGAGAACCCTCGAGAAAATTAGCTGGGCAATGGCTGTAAATCAAAATGAAGAAATTATTGAACAAGAAAACAGCAGCAATTTGGAAGTAAATTACGTTACTAGTTGCCTTTTCTATTACTAAATCAATATAATTAGTAAGAGGAAGAAAATGACTTAAACGGCTTGTTTCCTATTTGGGAAAAGTACCAAAGTTACATAAGAACCAAGACCGGCCTACAGCATACCGTTGAACAGGGCTTCTTTAATCTAAAAAACTTAAGATTTGTCATTTCAAATAATTCTATTTTGACTCTTCAAACAACAAATATTTGAATTAAATTAATTTGTTGTTGAGGATTTTGGGATTAGCACGTACGAATATCAGCATAGTAAACAACCAACAGTCTTAAGCATCTAACGAGTTTGTCCTTAATTCTTAGGTAATTATCTTACGTCAGGGGTTGGGGATATGAAAGAAGATTTTAGAGGAGATCCACCTAGAGAAATCTAACTAAAACTTAATTCCATGGATACGTTTGTCTAAAACAATTGTATCTAGGGAGATAAGAAAATGAACATAATTGAAAATAAACAATAACAGACTAGAAATTAGCTTTCCAAATTTCAGCTAATCATGGCAGAAACAATAAGGAAACAATTACTAGAAACAATTACTAGAAACAAGAGAACAGTAATCTTATGATAGAATCACGAGGGTTTTTGAATAAAAGAAATTAACGTATCAAGAAAAACGGTTGTTCCAAATCACACCCACTACATCCGTAACCCATTAATTTATCCACATACAAGAGGGTTCTGTAGCAAACTTCATTAATGATTTCACCCAAATGATTACTCCAGGTTATAGAATTTCATTCTTCAGTTTGAATCACATGGGTAACTTACCACACACGCGCGCGCGCACACACATATATAAATTGTGAAAAATGATTTTAAAACTTTAATTAGAAAATACCAGTTTTTCCGACGTGATTAATTGGACATTTAAACCTTTTTAACCCCTTTGTCATTCTCGTGCTGATTTAAAATTACCCTCACTTTTTTAGTTCCGAATAATTGGCTTAATTACACTTAAATAAATCAAGATTGAATTGTGCAAGTTAATTATGGAAATCTGAAAATCAGCCTATTTTTACAAAAACGCGAGTTGTTACAACTGAATTATTCCGAATATGTAATTAACTCTTTTTTTTTGTTTTATTGTTGAGTGTTAAAATATTCAAAAGGCTTAAACCTCATCGACACCTTTTTTTTATTCTTTTTCGATACGGTTGTCAAGGCGTTTCTAAAATTCGTTTTGTTCCTTTTATTCGTATTGACGTAACCTGCCGCCCCCACCACCCTTGACAGGTTACAGGTAGGCATTTATTCTTTCACTCGTATAATGATTTTATTCTAAATATAAAAGCTGGTAGCTCGAATAAAGAAAGTTATATGCCAAATTTTTATTCATTCTTTGTTGAAGGAAAGCTCTCACAAAAAGGCAATATCGTGATCTTTGTTCGTATTTTTAAATTAAGAGCCTTTGTTATCCCCGCGCTGGTATTTTATTTTAGTGTACTTTAACACATGTATTCGTTCAGATAATACCCGTAATCATGCAATGGTCCCCTTAATTAGGTTAACGTGAGGTCTCCAAGGCTGTTAAAAGTTACGTTTTGACCTCATTTTAAAAACGTATGCGTATATAGTATATTTATCCCAGAATTTATATGGATTTTTCTTTTTCAAGTTAAAAGCACACAAAAGCGCCCGGGTTCTGATACTGTCAATAAAATATGAGTTCTAATTCCGTTTTTAATGGGATTAATTTCCACATACGTGTAAGGCTCTCCAAAACATTAGCACGAACCCAACAAATCCTGCATCATCAGTTAACAGTACAAACAGGTGAAATAAATGGGCGTACTTAACTCGGTTTAACCTAACCAATGCGCAATTTAATCTAAACGCATGATTAATCAAAACCTGGTATTAAAACATACGCGTGCACAATTTTAAATCAAACGTAATTTAATTTATTGTAAAGCCACTTTACTTTAGATCGGATTGAAAAAATTCCGCTTTTGTATTTTAAATTTGACTAAATGAAAGCCATTTGAACCGTAAGCTTTCGGTGCGCGATGTCATAATTTGGACAGGAAAACGGACGCATCACAGCGGAAAACATTCTGATACTTGCAAGCGTAATGTTAAATTTGGCAAAATACCAATGATTTTGGCAAACTTCATAGATGCACTTCTATTAGTGACGTTAACATAATTTTGATAAAATGTAAATTCTAGTCATTTTTGGCAAGGCATCAAGGTTTTCTTTTAATGTTCGATTATCTAGAAAGCAGATATTCTAAGCATTATTCTTGACGGCTTTTTCATATTTTATATTGAAGCAAAGAAGGAATAATTAACGTGGACTTACAACTTTTTCAAGAGAAATTAGTACAATACTAACTTACACACACACCAAAACCTGTATTTTAGATAATATCAAATTGCCTTTTAATTACTTCATTCTGTTATAAATAGAGCTAGTAATTACGTAATTTAAAATAAAATTAAATAACGGCCTTGGCATTCATCAATCTATCTAAATTAAAACCTTCGTTTCTTATTAATTTGATATTAAAATTTGCTATTATTGTTATCAATATTATAATTATTATGATTGCAAAAGTTTTACCCTATTAGAAGGAAAAACACTTAAAATTCAATTCAGCCTTCTTTTTAAAAAAAAATTTCTTTGATGTTGTTGAGATGGAAAGAAACGTTAACACTAACATCCATCGCCAAACCGGCTCCTTTAAGTTAGGAGAAACGTGGACAAAAAGGTTTAGGCTTGGTGTTCTTCTAAGTAGAGTAAAGTCGAATATTGTTGTAAGCCAAAACAATTTTAAAATTTGGTAAGCAGATCAATGTAAACAATTAAAGTTTATAATACTTTGTAGTAAACAGCAACACCTTAGATTCAAAATTCAGGTTCCATTCCACTTCATATTTCAAATTTTTGATGACACTGGCTCCAGTGAGAAAAATTTAGTTCGAATAATTTTTTTAACTCTTAATTGGACGCAATGGAGTTCCAAGCTGTCTGTGCTGGACGAAGATATACTAATTAGTCATCTGCACACGCTCATTTGCACCAGCAAGATGTTTATTCGCATCGAGTCAAGATATCAAACGCCCTCGTTTTGGCTTTTTCGGATCAGTTGAATTCCAGTTTAAGGAGGTGCTTTGTAAGATAAAGCATCAACATTATTCAGACAGATGCTGATCTTGAATGCTCTGTGAAAAGTACTTACAATGCATCCTGCAACCAAACAAACATGTTGACATCTTCTAAAGATGCCGTTTTTCGTTTCTATTCTGTCCTTAGTAGGTGCTCAATCAGAATTTTAGACATTGATATGAATCTATAGTTCCAATCTGTTTGCGATGGATAAAGGTATGTCAGAAAATTTGCTTTAAATCAGTTGAGTTCTAGTTCAAAAAGCTGCTTTGCTAAGTAATACAGACCACCTGAAATGACTCCGAATGCTTCTTGACGAGTATAATCAGACACAGACAGTGTAACCTAAATATTCCATTATTGTATAACAGCCCATATTCTAAAATACAATAAACCTTATTGTGCCAGATTTGCAAGCATCTTGTCGTCCTTTCCGTTAACATTTCAACCTAATTTTTGCGACAAAGATAATTACATAAATAAATCAAAATCAAAAAAGCCTTAACTATTACGATGTGTTCTGAGGATGTCTATTGTGCTTCTATTCATGCAATTCGCAAAAGCTTTGGTTTTCATTTGCCACTGGGAATGTAACCAGAATTTTAGGCATTCAATCTGAATCTATATCATGTTTGCAACAATGAAGTCCAAATTTGTTTGTGGTGGACGTCATCTGGACATGCCCATTTACATCACTAAGATATTCATTCGCATCGTCACTTTAGGACCTACTCTTAAAGTATCTGCTCAGTATCCTACTAGCTTTTGTGATGCTCCTAAATTAATGGAATATGTCCTCTTAAACATCCCACTAGCTCACGCATCCTGCAATCAAAACTTCATCGTCAACGGAGCCTTAAAAATGCTGATGTTTTCTGAAAAGTATATTTTGCTCCTTCCAGTCCACAGGCGATTTTGCTTGCATCTCCATTAGGATACTCGACATTGTAATCGAAGAATACAGATACTGTACCTACAAATTTATGGTGTTGACAACGATAAAATTATTTCATTCTTTTTTCTTCTACAGATCAAAAACAAGGTCATGGTTGCAAAAAACTAAAATGCTCAAACAAGTAAATACTAAATTTAGAGTGTTGTTTCTTTTTCAAATTGCAAGACAATCTTGAACTGTAAATAAAGGAAACAGAAACATAGGAAGAAGAAAGAAAGCAGAAAGTGTTAGCTAGGAAGAAACATTTGAAGAATTTTGAAACACCTGCAAGATCTCCAACTTTGATTTGTAGACATTTCTTATCTGCCTATTTTTGAATCGCCTTGAGTCACTTTCTCAGTCTTCTTGACTGCTTGATGCAGAATAACAGATTTTGAGAAAATAATGATAAAAATTAATGTTGAAAGCAAATGCAGAATAAGAAGGTATCTAGAGGAACAGCATCAAAAAAGAAGGAATTTAGTTGTAAATAAGTAGTATAAAACAAAAGAATTAAGAATATTCAACTTCTATCACTTGTACACATATGCAGATGGAGATACATAGATACCATGGGATAGATAGTCTACAGTCAAATCGTAAGAAATATTATTTTTTTTATCATGAAATAGATTGACACTCAACGGATAGATCAACAAAGAAGTTACTCGAGGTGGTAGCCAAATATTTTTCTGTCTTTCTTGGGGAACTCTCCTGATTCATGCTATTTCATCTCAAAACACATTTTGTTCAGCTACTATTAATTTTAAATGTTTAGCAACTACTAATTTTAAAATTTTACTTTGATCTTCTTAGTAAAACCTTGAAAACTCTTTACACTGTCAATTTTGCAGTTTTTGACTACCCAAAAGGTTCTGCAACATCTCTAGTTCAGAAAATACATTGCAACTTTGAATCTTAAAAAATATTGATGATATAATTTATGCTAGAGTGAACTTCCACTAGAATAGTGTAGTCAATAAGGTAATGATTTTAGGATTTTGAACATCAACCTTATACTCGGCATATTCCCATTGTAGTCTTTCTTGTAGAATTCGAAAACTGCTCATACAGTATTTCTTCCACAAGTGATGTCTTAGTGCAATCTTTATGACTTTATGAATTTTTATTATTTTCTCCGTCATCCTAGATGTGTACATAATTTGATTTCTTATTCCCCTAAAGCTCAGTTTTTCTTTAATATCTGATTCATTTTGTTTATAGTTCACCGTCTGACCTCCAGTTCCATGCCAATCTAGGTTTTACATCTCTCTCTTCTTTGCTTTCTTATTTTTGCCCTCAGCCTTATCTTTCTTTAGATTCATCTTTTCCGTTGTTTTTTCTACGTCATGTATTAATTTTAAAAAGACAATCTATTGACACACGCTCTTCCTTTACATAAGTTTTTGCATCTTTAATAGTTTTATAATCTATGGAGGATACCACCATGTAAAGCTATCAGGCACCAAAAATGATGCTGACATTTGGAATCTTTTAGTTCGATAGGAATTGTTAAACAAGATGACCACAGTTTACTTTTTACAATAAATTGATGAGAAAGATTGTGAATCCTTCACTGATCATTATTATTCAGTTCTTCATTGATCTTAATTTGGTCTTATTTGGATATCTCATTGATGCTAGACTTAGGTAATCTGAATGATGTCAAACTATATATATATATTAGCACCAAGAAAGCGGATCGAGGTTACAATCCTTCTGTATTGATTAAGGAGAAATCAGATATTGCTGACGTTGCTTAGGGTACTATCGACGATCTATGATAGTCATTAACCCTTCAACAATGACCCAAAACCTATCGAGGTAGTTTGAAGTGGTTGACTACCAACATACGTGATGGTCGTTGGCCTCTAAGTAACAAACCAAGAACTATCAAGTGTAACTGTCAAGGCGGATGTTACATCTGCGCGGAGCAGAATAGTTGCAGAAAAAGATTACTAAAGGTCGTTAGGCGCAAGAAGAGTTGCTAGTCTTTCTTTTATAGAACTATTACATGTGATAGGTTTACTACTTTGAACTATTATTTGACTGGCTACAGAAATTTAAATTCAGAAAGTACAACTTCTTATTAAATGCTAATATTCCACATAATTTACTCTGGAATGAATTTTACAAGTCTTTCTAAATCGAGGAGGAGGGGTAATTTGCTGTAAGATTGATTTAGTAAATACGCACTTTTACAAGTTTTTTTTAATTTTGTTTATCTTGATCCTTTTAGCTATAAACTATAGCAAGTGACACTTTTTCCTGAAAGTAAGATGTTACCCGTTTTATAATATAAAAAAGGCAGTCCTCAATAAAAATGTGTTTGTTATGCAAATCTGGTTTTTAATTTTCTGTAATATAGATATTCATTTACAAACAACAACAAAATTGTTTGACGTAAACCTAGCTTAAATTTACGAGTCCTGTAAAATACTGCTTGGTCGAGAAATAACCATCTGACACGAATTGCAAATAAACTCGTGCAAATATTGCCAGGAGAATTTCCACATTTGTAAAAACATTTTACAACGTGATTTACGCTACTATAAATATCTTACAAAAAGTAGGTAAATGCATGCACAATATCTTGTAAATATATGTTTCTATTTCTGCTTAATATTTTAAATTTTAATTCTTAAATTTGTAAAATATCCTTTATAAGTTATAACATGTTTCAGGGACTAAATTCACATTTTATAATACACGAGTCTGTAGAATCGATCTTTTCCAAACAAAAAGGATAACAAAGGGAAAACGGGAAAACTCATTAAAATTGCGACAATATTCTGTTATTAACTGATAGAAGATAAACGCTGTTACTGTTGTTAGGTGAGATAATGGAGACGAAGTGAAGACAGCACGGGGCGCTATAGTTTACACTAGAGTGATTAACTTCAAAAGCAAAGGACTCTCCTCCTATATTCGTACCTAGCGACCTGTAGCGTGTGCACTAATTAGGGCATATCTAATATCTAATTTTCAGTCCGCCCTTTTCACTACTTATAAATGTCAAAGGGTTTTATATTATAAACTAAATAACAAGTTTAAGACGCTCTTTATGTAAGGAATAAAAATGTCACGGTCTTTGAATAACTTGAGTGATATCTAGGATCAAAGGGATATAATTTTAATGTGACATGTCGCTTCGGAATTACGAGCCCTATTTACCGCTTGTTTGCTTGATTTGCCAATTCAAGTGCCAAAATTAACCCCATTGAATAAAACTTATAAGCAAAGTACTCTTGGAAATGAGCTCTAATCGAATTTCGCGCCTCGCGTCTCGGGAAGATGCCGGAAATCCGGAAGCGAAGCATGATACAGGATCATTACAGCCCAGATAGTACACGCTGTATCGACATCTCGTCATCCAGTTGGCCGTCGAATATGCACAGAGAACCCTTAGATTACCATCATTAGGTTTTATGCGAGTTGGCGAGAAGGGAAATGTTAAAATGGATTTATGATTCCAAGATTTTAATATAATAAAAGGGAATTCGTTTGATTTATTAAACAGAAACGTGTTAGAATCAGAACGTAGGTTTTGGTCGGTTATGTGTTAAGATTTGTAGTAGAGCAGAAGGGCCGAAATAAACTACTTCCCTTCCACCAAAAAAGGGTACCATTCAGCGATACGTAATTTATCTTGTAATTATATTTAATTTATTCCGGGTTATGCCTGGGGAATGATTAAATACGGCTACACGAATGTATTAAGAGAGACTTCCACATTACTATTGTATCATCCACGGTTACAGAACAAACGCGGACTTTAAAATTATGTTTATGCACATACATCACGTTCGACACATTTTTGATCTTTCTGCTCACGTACCAACATATAACCGCTTAGTTGAGAGTAAACTCTTTTTTTTATTATTTTTAGATATGAAAACCTTTCTACATATAGCTTTTTCAGTCTAAAACGGTAATATATATGCGTGGAATTTTAGCAAAACTGCATTTGGCGTGTATATTGTCAAGAATAAATTTCCAAAAGGTGAATTATGTGTGGTATTTATTTCTGAATTTTCATAAACAAAAATTGTCAGTGTTTACGGTTGTTTTCGTCTCGTGTATTTTATTTTATTTCAATTTTGAAGTCAGAGAAATATCATTTCACAAATCTTGCTTGCTTGCTTGCTGTCAATAAATACATTTTATCTATAATAGACATCCATCTGATTTAAGCTACAGAAATGTCTAACAAAAATAGTTGGATCAGCAAATAGAAATTCTTATGCACTGTATAACAGGTTCTCAAATGATTTCATATCAAAGATGGATAGATACTAGAGATTATTTAAATGAAATTGGAATCTTGCGCCGTTCTCTGTATTTAATAGTAAATTTGTAAGAAATTGTCTGTAAATAAGAAATATTTTATAGTTCTGGTAACTTTCCAAGAAGATACTATTAGGAAGTTATTTAGTCTTCCTTCGGCATCACATGTAGGGAAAAAACTCACCATGAACTCACTAGGTACAAGATACACTTTTGGGTTATCGACTTGTACTTATTACTTCTTGTAGGAATTAATTGGTACTGATAACTCCAAAACTGGGGAAGAATTAATGATTGATTGCTCTGTGCTCATTTTTCTTCCGAATCGTTGTTCCGACGAAAAAAATAAAAGTAAATGGGAACGAAGATATTCTTGATTAAATTTCACGTAAAACGTGTTCGATTGCCTAAATCTAAGATTTAAATACAAACAATTACTGCTACTGATGATGTTCAGATTGTTCAAATTATTGCTAACTGATCGAAATGAGACAGCGGTCATGGTCAAGCAGGATAACGATGTTTTCACGCTCATTATTGCCCGTGCTCCTGAAAATAAAGATCTTTGAGAACTTGTCAACAAAATAAAAGGGAAAGGGCGTATAGTTCTCAATTTGTTGTCCGCAACAAAACCGTGCTATCTGCCTCCGCGTTTTGATGCCAATTCTGCTTATTTCAATAAAGGAAAAATACAAACAGTAAGGGTAACAAACAATAAGAACGATTTAGAAGACACTATTATCAGAACAATAAATTGTGACTGCTGGACGACCATTTATACTTACTTGCATAGTACAAAGCTATGCGAACTAAAAAACCTTTCAAATCATCAAAGATTCAATTCATTCAATTTTATCAAGATTTCCACCAATAACATTCCTAACAAGTATCTCGCCAAATTTCCATCCTGCAACTGAAAACTGGGTTACGAAAAATGATACTAATTTTCAGCGATGCGCTCAAAACTACCTTCAATTTCGAACGTAGTTTGCGAGAGTTGGATAAAGATTAGCTAAACGATCAACAGGACACTCTTATATTTTGCGATTTAGTTTACTGTTCAAACAATGGTTTGGGAGAAAAATGAGAAAAACTAGCAGAGTTTGTCCTGGGGGATGGTTTCTCGGATCTCTCTTCTTGATCCTACTGAGAGTGCATACATGGTGACTTAAAACATCAAGTCGATTTAAATCCAAAAAATTATGAAATTACTTTTGGTACTGAAGAATCAAGCAATGGTTTCCAAAAAATAAAAAGGTTTTACGTGCAAAAGCCCAAAAATGGGATGAGGTAAAGCGCGGCACCTTCTGAATCTTGCTTTACAAAGATGGATAACTAAAGTTTACAAAACACACTAAAATGTATCAAAGATTCATTCATTCATTCAAGTAGAAATTTGAAACTACCAAGAGAACAACCCCAACCACTTTCGCGATCCAATAAAGCCGGCACAGTTACAAAAACAATGTTACTCGCCAATAATATTAGGAGTATTTATTATATATTATACCTACAACTGGTAAGTTGAGCTTCAATTTGAGCAGATTACAAGAAAGTTGACGACTGCTTAAATTGACCAGAATGCTTACACCGATCTGCAATTATTGGTCATAAAAAACCTTCGTGATCTTTCTAAACCTGGTTGTTGCTAGCTAACTGAAAATCTTACAGACACGTCAAAGTCGATTTGGGTTAAGTAAACAAAACGATGCTTAAGCAGAATTTTTCCAAGTGATCTCGATCACTTCAATGTATTTGGTCAAAAAAAAAACCAAAAATGCCTACCAAACTAGTCGTGCTGTTTCCAAGTACAGTATTGTTATATGATATTAAAAAAGACAGTTGAAAAGGTTACCAAAAGAAATCTCGAAACTATTCTTCCTTTGCAGTAGATAATTTCTTAGTCAATTTTTAAAAATCTTCTGTGCCAAGAGTCCTGTTTTGTATTTTCTTCTGTCTCATCTGTTTTTTTACCATTTTAGGCCTTTACTGCTTCTTTCTCTTGGTAAGTCAGTCACCTATGGATATTTTTACCTTAACAGAGCTGTACTCAGAATCGGTTTCAGAATTTAATACTCCTTGAGATAAATTAGGAGTTTAGGGCTTTTTCAACTCACATTAACAA
The DNA here is from genome assembly GCA_011009095.1 of Ignelater luminosus. Lineage (NCBI taxonomy): Eukaryota > Metazoa > Arthropoda > Insecta > Coleoptera > Elateridae > Ignelater > Ignelater luminosus. The sequence continues at coordinate 293,227 of VTPC01002712.1, read as the reverse complement.
GGGGTTGGAATCAAGCGTGACGCATACCAAAATGATTGTTTTGGCTAATCTAAAACAAACTTGAGACAATCTAAAAAAGCTTGATGTGATCTTTAGGGGCATTCGACAGATACTCACGGAAATGGTTTCAGATTTCAAACTTATCCTCAAAAACGTTTCCGCTGCTTTTACCGAAAAACTTATCGTGTTGACTACTTATTCAGATCATACCATTCTGCCGCATAGCTGTTAGAATAATCCACTTTGAATTTTGCTGTTTTGTATGGCTACCCAGTGTGTGCCTGCCACGAGGTTTTAATCAGAATTGAAGATCTTGTAGTTGCAGTGAAGTGTTTTATTGCAAGCTTTGCTTCTTCATTTTGTGATTCAATCAAAAGACGCCATGCCATCATCATCGAACTAAAGGAGTTACTCGCTTAATTCTCAGAACCAACCTGAGCTTACCCTAAAATCAAGGCATCCTCTAACTAATATATACTAACATTCACATATAATTTTACAATAAATTAAGAACAAAAAGAAACAAAAATTGCCTTCTAAGTGCTACAAAATTTAAGAAACTCTCACTATGGATTATGATGGACGATCTTAATTAACATTTGGGTATTTTAGAAGCTAAAGTAGAAATGGCTTTTTATTTTAAAATACAGTATCAAATTCATCGTGAATACATTTAAATAAATTAAATGTATGTTACATATTTGAATTGGGAATTTCATGCAGTGAAGATGCAAAAACAGTCAAACACGAAATGTATAAATGTAGCGTAATTAACTAAATTAACCAAAAGGATTTTTTGTTTGATAAAAATAAACCAATTACGTCATGTTATATAAAAAAAGAGATTGGAGAAGTTAACATATTTATTAGTTTGTTCATCTAATAAGGCAAACAAGAATGCAATTCCAAGCCAAACAAATTTATCAAATTTTCAGCACAAAACGGATATATTGGAACGTAATTTGTGCGACTGATCACCTGTACCAGTTAGGTCACGCAACATCAACGTTCAGTTAATTGAATGGCTGATTAACCAATTGATTTTCCACATAAACACGGCATTAAAATTACGTTTGAATAAAATTCTAAACTTTATGACCAAAGCAAATATTTTGTTACTAAACGAGGGCTTTCGGGAAAAACTGATGATGTATTTATAAGCACAAAAATCTTTTTTTTTTTCATTTTATTTGTGTTTAGAAAAGCATCAATATTCGTCGAGTAATGCTTCATAAAAAATATCAAGAGATAAATTTCGTTAGTGAATGGATGAGATTCCAACGGGAAACCGTAGTATACTTTAACATTTTTTTGGTTAGTTAATGAGGTTTCCATTTTACATTCAGTTATTCTCATTTGAAAATTTAAAGAATCCCAAATATGGACAAATTAAATAAAAAAGTCTAACTATTTTCATTGCTTTTATTTGCTGTGTGATTATTTTCTTTTCAGTTTTTAGCGACTAGAAGTTTTTCCATTTGATTCATTACTTCAATAAAAACAGCGAATTCGTTTGAAATCAAACTGTAATTTATATGGGATAAAAGTAAATCATAAATCTTCAAGACTTATGTTAAAATAAATATAAGTGTTAGTTGCAATTCTGGGTGTTCAAGAAAAGAAATCTTTTAAGGAGGACCACTGTCACTGAACTTACAAATAAGAGTATAGAACGGTATCCAACATCAGATAAGCAAGAATTAGTAAAAGAATAGCTGATGATGTAATAAATGATAATTGTGAAGCGAATCACGAGAATGTATGAAACACTATGAAGTTATCTGCCGGTCTCAAATGTTTATAGTTGTCGTAAATCAGTTTTTCCGAAAAGATTGATATAATTACAGTACAATACAGTAAGGAAGATAGATTCTTGGACTTTCTGTTTTCTGTATTCTGAGACTATGATGCTCTACATATCCATTTACCATATTCCATAATGGATCTTTAAAACTCTGTTATTTTTATGCTGAACATTTAATACATCTGACTTTCTTATCTGAATTTGCGTGATAGTATAATGGTTTGTCTGACCAATTCATTTCGTGACATCGTTCTAAGATTCTTCGAATTTAAAAATTTATTTTTCCAGAGGAATTCAGAGTTGCCCTCTACAACCTTCTTCCATATCAAAGACATCTTGGTCTGAAGTATCAGCAGTAACGACTCGTGTACTATCACGGCAAAAAAACCGGGACATCACACAGGTTTTAAAGTTACCCTTTGTAAATCTGTCTTTCAGTTTAAATAAAACTATTATGTCAGTAAGTACCTTATTTATTGAACTGACAAATTCACCTTAAAGCTTGATGCAAAAAAGAGAAATTTTGTTAGAACCGACGTATCGTCAGACAAGTGTGCTCCGTTTTTTTTTTGCCGCGATAGTACATAATTCTAGAAGATTCGCTCCATAATAAACTTTCTCATGGTATTATGCAACCAATGCTAGCAGCAGTTTAGTAGTTACAAGCACAAGCACAATTCGGTTAAGAAAAGACTCGTTAACATATTTAACGGAAATCTAAAAGGTCGATCAATTGATCCAAAAACCCAGAAAGCTTCACGACGGATTCTGCAGTAATTTGATCTAAAGACCAAACCCATTCAAACTTTAGTTACCACTGATAATAACCATATTCCGGGCTTCAGGCCCAGATAGGAACATCTAGTAAAAAGCTAAAAGAAACTTCGACATATTTATTAACCAATTAACTGCGTTAAACTTAAATGATAAATCCATGGATTCAAGAATCAGATTCGTAACCAGAGAGAATAACAAACCTTATAGTGATACCAAGAATGCCGTTACTTGATGGTTGGCTCTCTAAGACTTGTAACTGTAACTGATTCCTTCCATAACGACTTCCATTCGTGGTTCATTATATTTTGGGAAATACATAGGACCATTTTCAAAAACAATTTTTACTAAAGATAATTCGATGATTTCTAAACAGTTTTTGATTGATTCTGTTCTAATGGTTCTGCTTTTCCTTCTATTATTATTTATAAATTCATAATCTTTGTGTGTCGTTAATGGCAAATGAACATTTTTGGAACCATTTCTTCATATGGTATTCTATGGCCAAATTCTCTCCGATTTCTATATTCAAACGCTATGCAATAATCTTCATCAATAGAAGACAATAAGTAGAGATAAATTATTATTTTTACTTTTAATTTCTGCATTATGCTGAAACGTTATTCTTTTGGTTGTTACTTGTTTCTCCTCTTGGGAGTGTTTTAATTTTAACACTGCTGAAGATCAACCAAAAAAAAAAGATAAAGTACATACCCAAAGCCAACAAGGAAAACCAGAATCAAAATTGTTTAACTCCTAAGTAGCTCGTACGTAAAGACTATGAAAATTGAATTATTTCTTACTTATTCTTTCCACCATCTGAATATCGATTACGTCACTGTGTCCTTTTTCATTTAAAATATCTCAAAATAGTGACATCTTATGAATATATTCAAACATTTTTTATATTCACGTGCAGTTTTCAACGTTTTAAATTTTTGTCTGAAAAGTCCTTCAGTAGGCGTTACTTAGAATTCTATTTATAAAGTTATTTTTGTTTTTAACAATCAAAAGAAGTCTGATGTTTAAGCTTGCCTTTTGTCTTAGGTTTTCACTCACAGCAAAGTGTCATTTTACATTTTCTAGTTAGACTCATTTTGATTCTGAAAGGCGAGCGTCAAAAAAAAAGGAAAAGCTTCGCAGACGTCATTTCATTTGTTGGTCAGACATTTTTTATTCGTTACAGAAATTCCTTTTACAACAGAGGCCGAAAGGAAAAAATACGAGAAAAGTAATATTAGTTGCTACAGTTTTTGCGACATTCTGCAAATGTGGCAAGCAACTAAAACGTAATACAGAAATATCTAGAAATCGTTATTTTAACGTATACGTACTCGTAAGTATCTTACTCATTTTGGAAATGTTGCTTTAGCACTAATAATTGATGAATTCCTTTCACTTTTTAGTCCAACTTTTCATTTTTTAATATAAACTTAAAATTAGAAAATAATTCAGCGCAAAGAATTGCTGTAAGTATTTATGTCGAGCATCTAAAAATCTTAAAAATGCAATAAAACGAGTTTGCAGAAAGAATTCTCTTATAATAAAAAGGAACGCAGTTAAGTCGAAAACAGATTCCGATGAATGTAAGGATTAAAATATAAAGTTAATGGAGTATAATGGGAAGAAATAAAAGATTTATTATATATTAAAGATTTTCGGGATATACTATATTGGCGGACTTCGTGCGATGGGGTGAAATTTGGGGGTTTCTTTGAGGGTGGAGAGAGGCATACTGTGAGCCGCCAGCGTTGAGTCATACCGCTGGGGCCATCCAACTATTGATTTCTGTCAGCGGTTACGACGTGGATTTAGGGTATTTAACGTTCGAACTTTTGAATTTGCTTTTAACGAAGTTTTATATGCATCATTAAATGTAGAATTGCAAGAATCTTTAATTAATTTTAGTGATTTTCATTATAATATTTATTTACAAATAAATAATATAAATGCGTATAACATCCTGTTACCTACAACTGCGCCAAACTGCTGCTGCAGATATAGCTAATATAATTCTACAATATCCTGCGCTTGACGGAAATAAGCGGAAATTGCTACCAACTCGCATGAGCTTTGAACCGGAAAATATCTAGATTACCGTATAGGTTAAATGTCCGATTTAAAGTATACTTCAAAATGTTCTCTTGACGTTTAAAAATGAAATATATTTGTGATAATAAATTTTGCAATATTGATTTAGTGAGGTGTAACGACGGTATCCCCCGCGTATCTCTCTAGTCGTGCGTCAGCCCTGATCCGGGAGCTCCAAAACTTTCGATATAATTGTTTACGAATGAATTATTTTCTACAGGATTTAACGAACAATGCAAGGATTTCGCAATGCTATTAACTTTATCATTCTTATAATAGGTTACAACCAGTAATTAAAGTATCATTATTTTTGTAACATGGTGTACATGTATGTAAAGTCCGTAAACATTGTATTTTATTGAGTTTGCGTATTCAGCTTATTTCACACTTTTTCTCTAATTTTAATTAATATAAAGTGCGTTGTAAGCACAATAATAGCAAACACTAAAGGAAAGCTAATACACACCCTATAAATACAGAAAGCTTAGCAGAAACGCTGCATACTGGAAAGATACGAATTAGTTGCCAAGTGGTTGTTGTGAAAGGTGAATCATGTGGAAAATTGGAAGCCCCTATTGAATAATGTCGTTGTGAGAAGTTCTTCAAATAATAAAAATTCTTTTCTTATACAAGTAGTTATAGAAAAAGGCGATGTCCAGGACGCCTCAGAAAATTTTCCTTTTTTCATCATCTGAATGAAAGTTGATTGCTTACCATCTAGCATTTATTAATGGAAATACATAAGCTGCATGACTAAATTATCTCACCTTATGTGTTTATAATATTGGTCAAGAAGGGTGCTTATTTTGCAGGAGGTTTTATAGCGGTTTTTTTTATCTGTCAGAAACCAAATCCACTGAAATGTGAATACAATTTAATCTAGGAAATGTACTTCATACGCTTCGAAAATTATTATTTTGCTACATTTACTGTAACTTTTAGAAAACAAATTACAGATATTTGAATTTTATTTGAGTCATTCTTATAGATCTGTTAGGGCATAAAATGTTTTTTAAACAAATAATAAAATTCTCAAAATTATTTGATTCTTTAACAAATCATAAAATTGAATCTGCGTTTGTCAGAATTTGAGAAAATAAAACGATAAATATCTAACTCTTAACTACGAGCTGCCAAACGTCTGAAGGTAGAGTACGAAACAATCTCAACCCTTTAATTAACTCTAAAATTCTACAGCGATTTATTATTAAATCTATGGAGCGATACTTGCCAGTTTTGATTTTGATTTTCAAAACAGCAAAAAGTGAAAGTGTTCAGAAAGAGACAATCTGGTTTCAATTGAATCCAGCTCAAATAGTAACTTCAGCGCGGAAACTGCAAGCTTTTGTAACAAGTTTCAAGATTCGGACTATGAAATTAACTTGCAGCTAAAATTAGTCCGTCATCAAAATTCCAGATCCTTCAGATTTCTCAAAATGCTGTAATTAGACAAAGACGCCTGTTCCAACGCAGATGATAAAATCTTTGACGTTAACGCCGACCATTAGTAACTTAGAATTTTGTTGTTCAAAATAGTAGTTAGTAGAGAAGAGAGAATTTCTTAAATTAGCTCAAAAATAACTATGCCATATTTGCCAAAAACCTGATAAAATGTAGCAAATCAATAGAGCTACGATTTCTTTACTTCAAAACATAATATCTTGATGTTTTTTCATACAGAAGAAAGATGATGTATCACAGATATACCATCTCCCAGTAAATAATGTTTAATTTTCAGTTGAGAAAATTTATGATTGTTGTAAATGTTTCATCATTTTCCTTCTTTTTTGAAATAGTTAAAGTGAATTTGCCTCAGTTTCTAGAGATAAATGAGAATAAAATACTTCAGCTGATGAATTGTATATTTTTGCTGTATCTTTAAACATTTGTAGATCAAACAGTGATCATTCCATCTTCCACTATAGACGAAGAATTGCATTGGCAATCGAGTCAGGACTAAGAACAAAACGAATCAGACGATAGGAAAAACAAACCTACAATTGGAGATCAGGAGAATAAAAAAAGACACATAGCAATAAAATAGACGAACACTTTAAAAAAATAGCTGAACACAGCTTAATGAAGGTAGATAAAGATATATTTGCAAAAGCAAATTTCAAAGGTGGTAACAAAAATGTCTAGCTTCAATGGTCACTATTGCAATTTGCTTTAGCAGTCACAAGATATCTAAAGACCACATAGTACTAATCATTTCATCTCTACCCAAACAGATTATGAAAACTTAATTTTTAAGTTTATGATGTTATGGTGAAAATTTGACTAAAAACCAATAACTTCTTTTCCTCTCAGGGTATATTTACAAAATCATTGGGTCTCGGGAAAAAAGTCTAGCTTGAGTCTAATTAATAGAAGACAGTTACCAATGTTTATGCCGGCACATTTCGATCCAAGATGGATAAAAGACTCGGTGATTTCTGCATACTTGGCCGAGCCAGAAGCAACATCCAGCTCTAGCAACAGAAGCGCTGGCCACAGTTTTCCACTCTCAATCTGAACCTTGGTTCGTTGTAATCAATAGTGTTGTTTTATAAATTAAAAGTAACTAAAACAAAACTCTTCTTAAAATAAATAAAACTAAAAATATTCAAATTATATGAAGAAGAATTTCCCGAGTAAGGCACACCTCGGTGATATTTTACGTCTTCAATGCAGTAAGCAAAGATATTCAAGTTTAAGCAACGATTTATTTAGATATTAGATAAATTTTTAATTGTTCAATTTTGAAATTGATCATTTATTCCAAAATCAAATAAATCTAAGAAAGTCCTCATAATTAATTTCCAATTTTCCTACAAAATTAATCAAGAAATTTCAATACAAGAAATAAGAAATTTATCTAGTTCATTTCAAAACACATTCATTACCAATCTCGCATTTCATAAGTGAAAGAATGTGCTAAACCACAACGTTTGCATTTCTCGTCAACGCATCATGAAATGAATCTTCAAAGAACTGTTAAGCTAGATACGTTTTGACTTTGAGGGAGACCAATTACGATAAAATATCCATACACCAAACTCCGCCACTGTGCGTTTGCTTCTTCAATTTTCAAATTAAGAAAATTAAGAGAAAGCAAATCAAATTTGCTGAAAAGTTACAATCAACATATAAAAACAAGAGTTCGTTTTATCCGAAAAATTATATTGTGCAGGCACTGATTGTGATACCTCTAGACGATCGTTTTGTCCTTGTTTAGAATCATCGATGGAAGATAATTACAATTACATTCAAAAGATGACGGTACTCATCCTGAAAGTCTGGAAGAATTACGACAGAGAATTGTCACGGAATTCCAATTATTATAGACCCTGCATGTGCATCTAAGTATCTGAACAGAGTTTGTAAACAGATTCGTGTTGACGGCCATTTTAATTTGAAGTTTTTTCTGTTTTTCCTTCATTTTCCTAATAGTACTCAAGAAGTACTATTTAAGCTTTTTTGGAGATTGTTGTAGAATGCACTGGATATACATTATCTATCAAAATTGATCCCCGGTCAGAATTAAAATTAACGTGTTTTGCCAATTTTTCAAAATTCATTTTGTGGCAAGTTTTTGGGGTAGTCAAATCTTCATTGAAACACCGTGTATAGTGCAGTCGCAGGGCTATATTTCTAACCTAGGATTAAATTTAAGGAATTTAGTTTACATTTTGCACGCTGTTTACTATGTGTTGCTACTATTTAATTATTTAGTTTTAAAAAAAGGTTCTTAAAGGCAGTAATACAAATTCGTTTGTTAATTTTTAGACTGTTACCTTTTCAATTTGTAAGTAATGTCCAAACAGCAAGCCTGTGACAGGTTTCTGGATTTAACTTTTTAATTGGAAATCCAGTGGCGCTCTTGTAATTAAATATTTATGGCATTGAATCTGATTTATTTATTTAATTTTGTTGAAACACCATTCGGATCCACAGCTAAACTAGGTAAGTCTTCCTCCCGGATAAAACGAGCTAATAAAATAAAGATAAATAGCAATTTTCTCCTTTGAATGTAAAAGATGCATTACAAAGTCAAGTTTTTTCTGGTCATCCATGCAGGATGTTAGTAGGGGTTGTCTAAAAGGATTTCAGACATAAATAGTGTTCTCCACAAACTGATATTACAGAAGTGAATAAAAATAAAAGATAAAACTTCAGTATAGAATTCAGAAATGAAGAATTGATATTAAAGTGCAACAGAAACGATTTACAAGAAAAATAGCACCCAGACTCAAATGCACAGAATTCAGGAAATTAAAGCAGTAGACAACTAAATTAAGTATAGAGACACTTGTGCCGTGCAGACGTAGATGGTGAAACGTAAAAGAAACATGTGATGGGATAGATGTAAGATGTATAATGCTGTAGAAGTAAAATAATGCTACAATTGTAACGATTCTGAACCAAAGCTAAATGCAAAGTCCATCGGACAATTAATTTGGAATATTCATGAAAAGCTCATAAATTCCAGAATTCTTCGCTTCATGGAGTTCGTGCAGATTCACTTAGTTTTTATTGCGATAAAGAAATATAAATTATAGTATGGAATTCTAAACAAGAACTTTATAAAAGTTTTCAGTTGGCAAGGTCCGTAAGAGGTACACGCTAAGTTTTAATAACGCCTCTGTTGATTTATTTCATCTTCCGATAACTGATTGATGCAACTTAGAAGAATCGGTTAGTTTGAAAACTATAGAACAAATACATTGAAGGAAAGTTTGAACACAAGAAGGATTTTTCATCATTAAAAGAATTGTTACAGGAAATCCATATTGTACTTTATGAAGCAACGAACTTCCCTCAAAACTTTTTTATTACATGTTGTTTTCATAATAAGAAAAACATTACACGGCTTTAACGTTGTTTGGCAACAGTATTGAATTGGTAGAGTTTATAGCTCGTTCTTGCTCCGGGATATTAATTAAATTTCGTGTACCAACGTAAAAAGGCCATTAGAAAATTTTATTAAATGCAAATTTCTACTGCTCAAATCGAAATCGACTTCATTAATTCAGCCGAAACCTACAGACGTTTCAGGATATATACGTACAATAAGCGAAGCCTGAAAAAAGGCTCTCTATATGCGTGAATAATTTAATTTGGCTTATGTTTTATTAAAGTTTCGTTACGATAAAAAGAAATGTGTTTAGAAAAAAATCTATGACAAAAAACTAGCATGAAGTGTAAATTTTTCCAGTAATTTCAAAGCATCACGGGTTAGTTAATAAAAGAGATGGTTTACGGTTGAATATCACTACTGTGAAAAGCTTTTGTAGTGTTGAATATTTTTCCACTCTGTTATTCACGTTGCAAATTATTTATAATTACAGTCACTCTTTTTTTATTTTTAATTTTCCAAGTTTTATGTAAAGATACATCGTTACATAATTTATTAGAGTACTTTTCTGTTTCTTCCTGCATCTTTTAAACGACCATGGATTTATCTTAGGGAAAACTTCGTAACAGCACCCGTAAAAGTAGGGCATGCCTGAATAATGTTAATTACAAGAACTCGAATTTTAATTTTTCTTCAGAAACGTTTCTGAAAAATTATTGCACCGTGTTTAATTACTTGCTGTTAACCTTAATGCAGAACAGATGTTTAAGTCATGTATGTACTGCATAATTCAGCTGGGAACAACAAAGAGCAAATAAACGAGACAGTAATGTTGACATTAAGTGTACGCCGAATATAACCTCTTCATCTAATAATCTACTAGCATTTCGAACATCAACATCACAACACTCGAGGGTATTGAAGGTAATTCCGAACACACCCTTAAGTAAAGACAGGGGGAGAACTACCTACCGCGGAGGAACAACCTTTGTCAGCACTTCGTTAGAGCCCACTTATATTTAAGTAATGTGCACTCTGCAAGTGTCAAACGGTCACAAAAGCGTCCCTTTTAATATTTTCCGTCATGTTTTTCCAGCCTTCATTTTTGAATTAATGTGTGGTTCTTTTTTATAATGTAAAATTATTCGCTTTCATTACCATATTTATAGAGTTGTCAGAATCACGCCCCGGTGTAAAAAATGCAAATGTTTAAATAATTGATGAAATTTGTTCCGTGTGATATTTTGAACAAAAAGAGAAAAAAACAGAAGAAATCGTGGCGGGAATTCTCGATATTGTCTATTCTAGAAAATTACACTGTAAAATAGAAAAGTAAAAATAAAAAGATGTCGGACACAATTTCAAAAAGCGTGATAAATTTATACGGACATTTTGGAACGAAAAGATTGGAGGAAATGGTAAACAGGATTATCGAGTGAGAGTAAGTAGCTATTTGGGAAGATTGGATGGGATCAACTTAAGAAGTTCTGAAAAAAATATATACAGGGATCGATACAAAAAACAATTTGCAAAAAGCATACTCTACTAAATAAACGTTTTACATCTGATATATACTTTCAGGAGATAATATCACTGGATGATTCCAAAACATCAAAATTCATTATAATTTATCAATGAATGGAAACAATTGAAAACAAATTCCGAAACAAATGATGATTACACGCGACAGGAAGACGTATTAAGAAAGACATTTCTTGGAACTTGAATGTTTACTTAGGATGACAAATGTCAGATATTACAGAAGAGTTCATCATTCTTCTTTTTCCTTCTGAGGTTAATACATGCAAACGCTGAAACTAACTTGCTTCCTGCAAAAGTTTTTCTTCAAAAGATAGAAGTTGTCAAGTGCAGTAAAATCGCTCTAAATTTTCAGTGATAGCAATTTCAGAAATTGGAACTTAGCAATTCATAGGAAAATGGAATTATTCATGTTTTATTTCCGTCTCTTATTTTATATTATTTGGTCATCTATTTTATTGATGGTCAACAAAATTGTTTACTAAAACTTTTAGAAAAATTAACAATTCAACTGAATATTCATTCCTTGGTTACTTGTACTCAAGATGCTGCTTATACACAAACTGCTCAATAAATCTAAAGAGCACCTGATTGTGACAATGAACATTCAAGAATAAATTCACTAAGAAAACTGAAACTTACAACCAGAATCAATCATCTTATTAGATCTGATCTAGAAGCGATAGCATCAAAGAAAATCAGAACGAGCTCAAATTTAGTTGTTAAGCTAGAAAGCAAAGATCATTCAAAAGCAAGGCAAGAACAATAAGTACAGAAGCACGGAGAGATTCTTTTTCTTAAAATGACAAAAAATGGTACATGCATCAAATTTCTCGTTAGTCTAAAGAGGACAGCAAACCATTCCAGTCACCTTTTTGGGAAGAAAAAGTCAAAACACTAAGAAATGTTTTCATAGACAATAAAATCAAACACCTCAATCTTAGATGTATGACAGAGAAGACTAAGCATTTTAGCAGGACTTAACATGTACACTCGTAAGATGAAGTTTGTACCGTAATCAATAGGGCTGACTTTTAGTTCAATCTTGGCCTTTATGGAGTCATTAAAATGTAATGTCAAGAATTCCAATGTTATGGTAAAGCGGCGTTAACTTCTGAAAAGGAATACACTTTAACGGCCAAACCAGTGCATAGTTATGATCAAGATTTCAAAACTTTCTGGTGGAAAAAAACGAAGACATTTATGTTATACCTCGTGCTTTCAAGTTTTTTACATGGAGGGCAAAAAATACCTTACGCGAGGACAGCATTTCTCAACCTCCGCATAATCAAGCACTCTCCTAAAAAAAAGTCGCTTGGCGCCGCCTCGTTTTTTGTAAATCTGAAAAGCCAGATCTACTCATTGCGTATTTGTCCAATTTAATTTTCCCTTTTCGTCCAATAACCTGCTCTAATTTTAAGGTTGGTTCGAGCTCATATTAGGCATTTTAGTTCGACTAAGTTTTTCAAGCCGACTGAACTGTTTTCATCATTCGAAATTTCTGAGCAAGATGTTTGCGCCAACTTGATATATTTCACATAAATTTACAGACTTTCAGACTACTGTGCAGAGATCTAGAATAGAAGTCGACGAATGGTACAATAGAAAAAAGAAGAGTGTTGAAATGCTGTTTTTAATGGCAGTTTTGAAGGTATTTGACACCGTATACATCTTTCTGTTTTGGAAGCAAAGCACCACCACTGTAAAATTCAAACCAAAAACGATGACTGCAAATCACTTGAGAATTAAACAGAACCTAAATATAATGTTCGACTTGTACTTCATACGAAGGAGGCAAAAAGTATAAAAATTCTCAAAATTATTATGCTGGTTTCCAAAACACCAGGTGTTTCTTCTTCTTTATGTTCCCTTGGTTCCTACAAATTCTTATCTCTGCTATTTGTTGTATATTTTTCTCATTGCTTTTGATATTAAATACGTAATTCCCTATCTAGCCAAAAAGACTTTTGAGGATCTTTTCCAACTAGTCTAGTCAGTTGCTCTTCATGTTAATTCCGATTTTGAGATAAAAAATGTCACACGAAAAATCTTTAGAACTTTGAATATGGAGTTTTAGTAACTGAGCGAAATTATAGTGGGACACACAAAATCCAAACGATATAGACTTAAACAGTTTGAGTAACTTTCGACTTGACATTTAGGTTCAGTAAAAAAGCATTCTCTACAAATGAGAAAGGTAATACCAAAACTGAAATCGATAGTTACGTATAATTCCTTTGAGAAACTTTCTCGACGTAAAATGGGATGAATTGAAACAGTTTTAGGCATGTCTGAGTCTTTGGCAATCCGAAGGATTCTGTCGAACAATCTCAATGTGGACCTACAAGAAATTATATTAGCTCAGTTCATGAAATAGTGACAGTTCTTTCTGCAAATAAATGACATTATAGTCTTTCAAGATCTTCGCAGAAATTTATGCTTTTCATTTTGACAATTGTATAGAAGAAGAAATTTTAATTAATTTTAGTATCAATACTTTGTAAATTAGGAACGGATTATATGGAAAGGCCGTTGAAGGAAATACAAAGCTGCTGGCACATCGAACTTTGCTGACCGTCATCTTGAATGAGGCTTTCTAAACTCTGTTAGGTGTGTAGTGTGACTATATCAGATCTCAGAAAACCAGAACATTTCTCTAACATGCTTGATGCAAAAACAACTATTTATATTTCTCAATTAATAAGAAGTTTTTTCCTTACAACATTGAGCATCTTCAAAAAACTGATACAGACGGGAAAAGCCCAAATCACCGTAGCAGTCTATATCCTAAACATAAAACTACAGAAAAACAAACATAGTTTAAAAAATATGATACAAATAGGTCAAAACAGGTTATCTTCATTCAAGAATTTTCTTTTCTCCCCATTTCTTTCTCAAAGATATGATATTGCAAGGAAACTCATCTGGTCATCGAGATTTCGCCTATCAGACAATTTCATTTTGGCGGGATTATATTAAAACAAACATCATACCTTGTTTTACTATACAAACATACTGAGGTACTGTCTCACATTCCAAAATTTAAAATACTTTCTGATAGCTACAAGGTTTGGAAACTTTTACCCGAAACTCTAGAAATTCATCTTTGTACCATAATGTGTCATTTCTAAAAAACAAAGAAAAACACTTGCATTAATAACTTATACTTGCATTTTTGTGGTGTAATTTTCAAGGTTGTTTTCGTGATACCATATCGTGTTCTGAGTTACAGTCCTTTCTGATGTAATATTATCACCTAAAATGGCTTACCAACAGCCACCATTCCTATAATTTAGACAAAAAGACTGCTTTTTGGAAAACTGAATGTGCTTGACTTGATTGATGTTGAAAGATAAGAGTCTATATCTGGAATTTTTAGGACCCAGAAAGCTGATAATAAATTTATGGTTCTTGAAACTTTGGTATAAGAGCATAATTGCAATTATAAGATGCAGTAACACCAGAGTAACACCACTTTCGAGTTGCTAAATGCCAATATTGTTCAAGACAATAACAGGGATAATATTTTCTGAAAAATCGATAACATTCACTCAGAACAGCGGATGATTTATATTATTATAAAGAATAACGTGGTTTGAAGCTAGTGCGAATAGTTCCATTAGTGATATCGGTAAAGATTGTTGTGGTACTTTGGTTATTACCACAGTCGGCAAAATGAATTAAAATTTGTAAAGCAAAATATAGACAGAACAACAACATCTAAATGGAATAAACCAAGTAAAAAAAACGTTTTTGGCTTTCAACCATAAAACAATGGACGTTAAGTGAATATTCTTCATATTCTACAAGAATGGAATTAATTCAATGTTGACAAATTGACTTGACTAGAAAACCACAATAATAATTATTAAATTGTGTTTCTGAATGTAGATATAAAGTAAATTAGAGAAAGGTAGTTTTTAGCAATGTAATCTTGCAAGAATAAATTTTTCCTAATCAGAATAATTAGTGTCTTAACTAGATTTTAAAAGATGACAGATCAAAGCAGAAAAAGATTTTCCCAGCAACGCAATTACATTCCGTTTAATTATCAAAAACGTACCACACACTTTTCAACAAATTACGAACACATGAAGTCCGAAAGAAAGTGCAATCTGTTTACAAAAACCCCCGCGGTTGTTTTTCCACAATAAACAGTGAAAAATGCTTTCCTCTTTAATGTAGATCCTTTTTACGTAAAATTAATAAAAGCACAATTTAACTTAATGAACGTTTTAGACAAAGCATGAACAAGGACGAAAATAAGTAATAAACAAAAACCAGCAAACAGTAGAAGAAAGAAGATACACAATTAAAACAAAATAATCGAATTTGAATTCTGGGATGTTAAGGGATGAATGAATAAAGAAGAAAAGTATCAAATTGAAAAAGGGACTTGATTTCCTACACAATCATTTTCTAGTGCTTTTTTGTCATAAAATATAAATTAAACAGCAAACAGTTGTTTCCCAAAGATGTTCGTTCTTGTTTCTCTTCCTACACAAAATGTACAAATTCATAATTAAATTATATTTTCAAAGCTTACTTTCCTCTTTTTTTAATATAACACTGAAAACAATTATATTCTTTGAATTTACAAAATTAACATTTTTTTTTGTGTGCTGTCCAGGTTAAATTGCTTTTTCTATAACAAAGAATTTTGGTTTTAAAAAAAGGTGAAGCGAAATTCATTCTTTTATATAAAAATACATGACGACCAACAAAAAAATGTTTAAATGAAAAAAATATTGAATTTCCACGTGCTTGTATTTGTCAGAATATACTCCTTTTTAACAAATGAAAATAATTCAATTGAAAAAGGATTTTATTAAATTTGTTTATACAGCAAAGCGTTATAAAACGATTAGATATAGCAGAGAGAATAACTGATGAGATTGACGTCAGTAGATACGTCGATAAAGCAAACTAATCCAACGCAGATTATCTAATTGAATTTGATGAAAGTTCGACCTAACTAAAATTGGTTAACTTGGACTGAACGTAAAAAATATCAAAATTAGTGTAGGTTTGACTAAAAGAACGCGGTATTTAAGGAAAATCCGTCATCCAATCTATACATTTTCTGTACTGATAATTCGGATTTTCAGGTTTAAATACGACAATCCTGAAGGAGTTTCAAAATTCCAAATATTTTCACTACTTATCAAGGCACTATCATCATAAGTAATTGATCAAAAGTTTCTTCACTCAATTGAAGTGCTGGTAACAATGCTATCAGTCAATTCACCATTCACTTCAGTAGATTACCATGATCACAGAATCACTTTCAACGTCAGATTTCTACTGTTGAAAAGGCCGTACTTAACATAGGGTTCAATATTTTACTTTGACATAGTTCGTCAAGACAACACATAGCATTGAAGAATACAAGGTACGTTCACATTTGCATGTTATAGCAACAGGTGTAGTATTCTCTTTGGGGTGGTTTTACCTTCTTACAATAACCTTTAGATGAAGACAAAATGTTGTCAAAATAGCATGTTTGCATCTGGTAACTATTCCTTACATTTCGTTCTCTTCCAATGTAACAAAAAGCACAGGCGTGATAAGATAGTAGTTCTTGAGAAGTATCTACTACTGGCTTTTGAAATTCCACTTCTTCTTGTTTTGGTACAATGAACTCTTCTCTATCCGTTCAAGGGTTTAAATAAAGTCAACGACCATTATGTCCATTAAGAGAAGGTAAAAGTAGGAAATGCTATGTACTTAATTAGTGTGCCGCACTATGCTACATGTTACCCAGAAATCCAAATATTCTTCACTTGAAGAACTAGAAGTCAAAAGATCGCAAAGAAGAATAGTTGCGGATCTCTTTCGAAACCAGAAGATTTAAGTACTTAATGAACAAACAGTAGAAAATCTAAAATAAAGTATTAAAAGAAATCTCATGTGTTCAGGTGGCTCTTGCACTGATCAAGTCAAGAATCTTTCGGGCAATACTGTTTTACTGATTTCTATACATTTTGGCTTCGTTATATTTGTTTCGTGCACCAATGCCGTTTTTCTAATGTTAAACAATTTAAGTTATTCACACGATGAAAAACATACGCTATAACTCAACGCAATTTTCTTCAGAAGTGGAAGGTAAAGAAAGAAAGAATTTTTTTCCGATAGACCTAGACAACAAAATGCCATAACTGAGCTATAGAATTGATATTCCATTCTTGACATACATAGTAGAGCTTCTATAGTATGAAGCCTGTTTATCCTAATACTACTATAGTATGAAAAGTATCAATCAATCTTTGGTGAGTTAGGTATATTCAATGTCTATCCTATTGTATGACTGAATAAAGCATTCATACATAAGAAAATCGGAATTTAGCAAGCAGACCGTTTAGAGATTAATCTCTTTTTCAGTCAAAAAGGTGTAGCGGCTGAGAATCACAAGCGCAAGACGCAGCAGACATGGCAGCGGATAGTGGTTTGATGATGGAAGACCCGCACCAAGCAGACGGCATGAATCCAGCCGTCAGTTATGATAGTGACTTGTAAATTGATACTATTCGGTTACGATTACCTGAATCTCGGGGCCCAGCCGGAGTCTAGTCGAGTTAAGGTAGGGAGAAGTGCAGAGTTGGGCTACTGGACGAGACGTTGACAGGCGTGGCGATGGTTTTGGCAGCTGCAACAGTAATAAATGGTCTCATCCCAAGACGTTCCATCGCAAACTTCCAGGAAAAAGCGTCAGGTGAATTCGACGGCAATAGACGACACCCTGTCCATGATATTGCTGTCCAACAAATCTGCATGATAGATCTTTAGACGTTTCCGGCTTCCGTTTCGTGGTGGTGAATAGTATCAGTAAGAAATATGAATGGAAGTCTTCGTTATATTTTGAAAACCATCGTTATAGCGACGTAGAACGTAAAAATGAATTGCACACGACGAAGAACCCAAGGATTCCTATATCGATAAGTGTAGTGCCAAAGAACATTCACCGGCAGAAGTGAGCAGTTTGTAGACATGCTGGAAAAAGTTTCCGGTGGTCGAAGTAACCAGACGCTGATTCTGCTTGTTGTACAAGACAACAGAATCAACCTCTTCATTTCTATCTAAAATTGGTAAGAGCTTTGCTCCTTTAAAAGGTACTACCTTACAAGATATTAAATATATCCGACCACTGACAAAATTAGGCAATGGAAAAGAAAATGAAAAATTTCAAATACTTAGCAATTGGGAGCAATAGCAGGATTTCGAGTTCCATTTAGAGTGTTAGAGACTTTATTGCAGAGAGTGGTTGGGCAAGTTTTAAGGCAACATCTTTAGTAAAAGAGCTAATCTCGCACGTAGTACAGATCGTATATTTTTTACAAGAGCATCCAATACTAAAACGTTTGGACACCTATATCATTATTTCCTCCAAGAAACAGGTCAAAAACTGTTCAACTAACTAAATATGATAAATCTTTCTGGATATCTTATCTTACACCCGTTCAATATTGTTTCTGAGGTTTTAAATGTAAACTCAGCTTGGACTTGAGCTATTGTCATTCAATACTCTATAAAAAGCTGTGGTACTTGATCACCATTTCTTTATTCTTTTTAGCCTTCCTCCTTCAGATTACGTCTCAGTTGCGAAAGGAATACAAAACAGTGTATTAAACACGAGATAGATTTTTGATACCACGTCAAGGTTGCAAGAGTCTTGATTTGATTATTGGCGCGTATATTTCAGCAAAGTTTTCTAGTTTTTCTTTGCAGAAACTGGTATTATTGGCGTGTGGTTGCTCTAGTTTGAGTTACTCGTACATTTTCTAAATCAACAGATCTCTTCTCATTTGAGCTTGTAACTGCTTCTACTACAAATTTCTCTACCTATTGGTATTCATCAAAGTGAAGCTAGTCTCCACAGACGAATCGTAATCAACCTCAGTTCATCTCTCAGATATATGCACTTGTTCTATTGAATAAGGTCTCTTATGCTCACAGTGTTAAACTTCCATTTCTGTGCCCACTGTTCGAATTCAAATTCAAAAGTATCGTCTGTTATTTTAGTGTAATTGATTCACGTTTATCTTTTGGCACATTGATTTAATGATTTGGTTTGTAATCTAGTTGGTACAGTCGATTTCTTTGATTACATGAACTTATTGC
The DNA here is from genome assembly GCA_011009095.1 of Ignelater luminosus. Lineage (NCBI taxonomy): Eukaryota > Metazoa > Arthropoda > Insecta > Coleoptera > Elateridae > Ignelater > Ignelater luminosus. The sequence continues at coordinate 274,064 of VTPC01002712.1, read as the reverse complement.
GAATGACTTTTATACGTATGTACATTCATATAAAGATACTCTGATTTTTGATTACTCAACATGCTTCTTCTTTCCTTTCGAGTTCGTGTTGCTGAGGTTCGACTGTACATACTTTATCAGCAGTAGTAGCATTAAACTTTTTGAACATACCCCATATATGATGAATTCAAGTTCACGTCACCTGTAGCATATTTAATTCTAGTCAAGTGATAGATAGAATGAAAACAGGATTATATTCTTCAAATTTATAAAAAAAAGCCAATTCGGAATTATTAATTGAATTTCAAATAAAAAATTTCTGATAAAAACAAATGATTTAATTAGGATTGTCAAAAACAAATAATATAAAACGGAACTTTTTCATTTAAATCTATACAAATAAAAGAAATCGCTTGAAAAAATTATTTAAACCGATTACGCAACATGCAAAGTAAAGATTTTACATATCGCTTTTGTAAGCCTTCATGCAGAAATCGATACAAATATAATTCTATAAAGGTGAGTGACGCATATAATAAAATGACGAGGTTGACGACACATCCGTTTTATTTGCACATTCATACATTATAATATTTTAAACGTTTCATATTTTTAAGCTGTAAAATTCCGAATTAGTCTACATTGATGATAAATAAAACAATGTTACGCTCTTATTACAGTCTTCGTTGACTTTAATAACTGCTATTTGGTGAAATATCTCCGTTTGTGTGTACTTGTCAAGTCTGGAAAACGAATTAATGAATTTTGTTTCACTTTGAACAACGTTAAATTCAGTCTGTCTGCTACATTAATAATTCTGGAGCGTCAAGTTTTAAATATCAAATGAAACCTTACATGTAAAGGAAAGACGATAGTTTCAATGTCAGTTTTTTAATCTGTTTGTGGGAACAAACGAATGAATTGAGACATCCATGTTATATATAATATTTTATCAAAAACGTGTTTTATTTATATGCAATAAAAATTGCAAATTCCGAACAGCAAGTTCTGATGTTGCAAAAAATCTGAATTCTGGTTTTTGAGCGGAGGTTGTCGTCAAAGTTTCCGATATCATCTTCGGAGATTGTATCTCTAGTAACTTCTTTTTAAAACCGGTAGTTTCTTATTCATCATCTAAACTTCCGTAGCAATTCTCCCGTTATACACGACAACGATTGTAGTTATTAAAAGTTATCTTTCTATTTGCTACTTTTATTATGTATATCAAAATAAGCGTATTCATTAAATTTGCATGTCTATTAGACTATTTCGAGAGTTGGATTTACGTCTAAATATCGTTTTGAAGATCTCTTAATTTCGTAAACTGAAAAACTCGTCAGTTGTTACCATTAAAGATATTTAGAAAATATGTCTTGATATTTCAAAGAAAAAGACTCGATTGAGAAAGCATCTTCTAGAAGAAAATATAGGAATAACAAGATTCCGAAAGGAATAAGTAGCAATTCACTAAAATGACATCGAATCTCAAGTAACAAAGGCATACGAGCTATTAAGATTCAATGTTTTGCATCTTTCAAAACTTTAAGTTGAAGATGAAAGTCCATTTGCACTACCAAAAAGTTTTGGTTATCCTTTACCAAGCATATGTAAAGCATTTTGAACTCTTATTCGATTCTCGGCAATAGCATTTTAAAGTCGGCATTATTCTGCTCAAGTCACCAATTTGCAGATGTGGCAATTAAAGCGAAAAACAAACAAAGAGCGGCAGATACGTGATGAGTAGGGTTTCATTGAGTAATTTACGAAAAATTTGTCAAAATAAGGTAAATCTACAGGTCCATAAGAATATTGCACTTGCAATAGAACCCACAGGCTTGTTATCGAGAAATTAACTAACCATATTTTTCAGATTTAGTTCTCTAGTTTTTTCTTGAGGTAACACTGTACTTTGGCGGATGATCATCACAGAAACACCTACGGTTTTCTTGAAATCAAAATTAACGGTTTCATTACTTCTGTTTGCTGTGTGTGAACTAGCTTGCTGGCTGCTAGCAGCGTCAGTGGCGAACAAGATATTGAAATAAGAAAAACCGCCAGAACACTTTTCACAAAAGCAACTTCAAAAAGGAAACCATCAAGAAGCATTTGAACACATTTGCAATTCTTTATATTATTGGTTGACTACAAGAAACAGTTCTAGCAATTACGTAAGTTAATTTCTGGAGACCACACATTGAGATTTGTTTCAAAGAAAATCTATACAGTTCTTAAGAAGAAAAACTCATAAGTTATAAAATATCACGTGCTTCAAGATTTCTCACATCGTAGTTTATAGTAGTAAAAGGCCAAATGCAAAAGACTCCAAAATGGGTAGCAATCCAATATCCGAGACAAAAGATGCAAAGTAAGGATAAACATCTCTATAAAGAGTACCAAGGGACTACTCGTAAAAACGGGCAAAAGAGAATACGAGCTTTATTAATTCAAAGAAAAGTTTGCAGACATGAATAATAGCTACTCAAAAAAAGAGAAAGAGATCTGCATGAGATGCTGCCAATCCTATACAAACCGAGAAAAGAGGTTCAAGTCGAGACCCAGTCTCGTGAAGAAATCAATGGATGGAATCTTTAAAACACTGAAAGAGAGGAATGAGAAAATAATTATGTTTGGCACGCAAAGCAAAACAATATCCAAACCCAGGAGAATCCAAAGACCTCGTTCACAGGCTGCTCCCACATCTATTTATGAATTTTCTTGGAGTTTCTGAAACTTGACTATTAAGTCGATTAGATGGTGGAGTAAAAAAGTAACAAAATAAACAGTTAAATTGTAGGATGTTAAGATTCAAGATTCTAGATTGTTTCGTATTTGGGGTTTGATGAAGCCGATTATCTCATAGTTAAGCAGAATGTTTTCCAGAATGTTCTATTCGTCCGGTGACAGAGTAGAGATGTGAGCGATGAGCATTACTAACTGAACTGTTTTGTTGTGTTTTCTGCAAAGTGGTTCTAGAAGAATTCTTAGAATATGGAGTATAACTTTTGTTCTAATCGACAATAAGATCTTGGGTAGTGTCTGTGTCACCAGTTCCCAAGCGATGTTGATTCTACCAAGAAGAGTCAATCATCTAATGATCAAAATGACAGCGATCAAAAACCAAACAGCTCGAGTTTTAGCCCTACTGTTAATATTGCTCAATCTTAGACGTGCATTTTACTTGAATCCAATCATCTTCTCTTCATTTTTCAGAAATAATCTTCATGTAGTGATTGATCTTTTGCTTCTCTTTTCCGAAAATATCTTTGAGCATGTGTTTGACTTAATGAATTAGATACAAAATACTTTTTTGACTGGATGTGGAACTTCTGATGAAAGTCTTTTCAATAATTGACAATTATTGTTCTAGAAATGAGAATTTGGCCTATAACATACTTGCAGGCTGGAAATTTCTAGACTGCTTTGTTTTTCATCCCTATATTTAACTTTCGAACTAACTGGAAGAAACAGACCACTCCTAGATTTTTTTAATCAACGTGGCCACATCTTTTTACAACTAAAGATATTCGAGTAAACATATACCATGCGTATAATCTTACTACAATACCTTGCTGGAAATCATCTGTTTATTGTTTTTATAACTGTTGCATTTACTGCGCGACAAGGATATATCATTATAAAAGGCAAAAAGAAAACTAACCCAAAAACCATTACGAAAGGTGATTTTGGAGTTGAAAAGACAGAAGACAGATGGTTCTTCTTTCATATTTTAGAGAGATAGGCTTTCATTATAAAAAACGAAAATATATTGGGATGACTGACTTAATGTATATATAGAACCTACTGAAATGTTGAGATACACAAAATTTGTTTTCCAATTTCCATATGAGCGTCAAGAAGTTTACGAATAATGATTTTGAAAAGTACATGAAAACCAACTCTGGATTTAATCCACATGGTTTGAAATTCAAAAATACCGACAAAGACAATTTATGTCATTTAACATTGTTAATTCATTAACTGCACAAAATGATATGACGTAGGCATGACATGAAAACATCCTTTTTGTTTTAATGATTAACATTTTACATTTAAACTTTAAATGCTTTTGTTAATATTAAGAAGAATGGATTTAGTCCATTTTACATCACTAAAAATAAGAGTTCAGGCCCAAATTAAGTTCACACACTTGGCAGAAATTCTACTAACTTTTTTGCGCAGGCGGACATGGACACCATTTCCTACAAATAATGATACATCCACTTTAAACTTTAATTAAATGGATTAATTATTGAACAACTTCAAGCCTCGATTTGTCGTTCACTTAAAAACTAACCGTTACAGTTATTTATATTTAAAATTATTATTTTGGACAATAATTTTACTCTATCCCAATCCCAATCAGGATCAATACATAAAATACCCTTTATGTTTACAAGCACAGCAATTTTGTAAAGTTTAGAAAATTCTAAAAAAATGAATTACGGTTAAGATTAGAATGACACATTTTCATATCTAAAGAAGCCCCATGAACACACACACACTTTATTAAGTCTTACTCGAAGTCTTGTAATTCCACACCTAATTAAAGGAACATCCAGTTCATTTCCTTGTTAGAACGAATTCGCTCGGGGCTCATATGTTCAACAATTCCATAAATTTAGTCCTAAAGTTGACCTAAATCAACTTATACGGCATCTATAAAGCGCAAATACAAAGTAAAAACTTGTCGGAAAAGTTGGTAGTAAGTTTCCAGTCTACAATATAAATCGAAGTTAAAATTTTGGCAACCCGTAGAGCGTAGAGTTTAAAATCAGTTTACAATGACCTTCCACGCTGGACAGTTGAGTAGTCGCCAAGTAGGTGGAATTTCATCTACTGGAATTAAATTCGAACCAGGCCAAAATCGCTATTAGACTCGCTTTGTTATGCCGAGCGAAGGTTTTTAGAATAAGATTATGACATAACAGATCGTCTTCGACGATTTATCATTTTAGTAATAAGTTGGACAATTCAAATATCTATGATTAATATTGGTTGGAGGGTTGCTATGAAGAAACGTGAACGTCTCCCTAGATAGGACCGACCAGGGTCGTATTTAATATGTGAATAAATTTGTTTTGATCCCAAAGAGGACACTTGAATGTAATATTTTAATTCTTGTTTTTGTCTTTATAAATAATCCATGAATAAGAGATTTTCAAGGAAGTTCTAATAAATAACTCGCCGTGCAACACAGAACATGAAATCAAGAATATTCCTAAGTAAATCCCGCAATGAATAGAATACATTACAAGATTACGACTAGATGTTAAGATGATAAACTCTTTTCACTGAATTTTAATAACAACTTCCTGCACGCTTTTAACATTTGTTTATCGGGACTTTAATCGCAAAGTTTTAACACATAAAATCTTTTGTTTTCGTGATTTAACCATAGAGGTAGTTTCGTTGAAAATTAACCTTAAAACCTCCCTGAATTACGGCATCTGGGGACATCTGCATAATTTTAACCTAATATATAGAGTGGAATAGCGAAGACGAGTCAACAAGACGCTGGTTAAATCCTTTCATTTGCCATTCTTGTCTTCAGTTTCAAGGCTTGATCGTTGTTTTCAGACAATTTGTACAAAATACGCTCCATTTGAAGCGCCTCGTATTTACATAGTGCGTGAGGAAATGTCATGCAAAGCCCTGTATTAGTCACCCCCACGCTTTCTAGGGGGTTAAAAATTTATTCGGTAAGAGAGTAATGCTTTTAAAAGTATTAATAAGTCAGCGGCTTTTTATTACTCCAACCCTATTCTCACCTTATTTTTAATTTTATTAATTCATTTTTATGTCTATTACTAAGCCAGCATGAGTAATCTTAGTTTCCTGCTGGCACAACGTGATATTTTTTAAACAAGGAAACAACCTCTTTTCTTATGTTTTTTTTATTTTTCTCACTTAGCATAAAGTAATACACAGATAAATTGTGTTGTTTGAAAGTAGGACACCACAATCTTTGTATCTCTCGTTTTCGACATCAAACCTATATTAAACCGCCGCATACATTTACAGAAGAAACATAAAACGACAATAAATCCGTGACATTGGTAAGAAAATGACATCAGTTGATTGCGTAACAAATTTAAGCTGGGAGCGGTTCACATCACACGTAAACCGAAAAGAGTCTACGAGGGAGTTGCGAACAAAGATTGTGAGACCGTAAATGACTACACAACGGACCAAAGAATCTTGTTAAGAGTTAGAAACTGTTAAAGTAACACTAAACGGAAAACTCGGACACTTTGATAGATTAAATTTAAATTTCATACTTTCTAGCTTATCAAAAGATTTAAAACTTTTTTTGTTTCAGATTTTTAGTTAAATATTCATACAGATATAAACAAAAATACTCATTGGTGTATTCAATCAAGTTTTTAGGTAATAATTCCACATACCAGGGCCTTTTATATTATTTGCATGCGTCTATTAAAATATTTCTTTACAAAAGCACTATTGTAAACGTTGTTGTAGACATGTAACCTATAGACATACAGGGCGATCCATATTTAAATATTAACATCTTCAACATCTTCTAAACAGAATCTGTGATTTTTATGGCACTTTCTTAATGAAGATTTTGACAGTTTTTACAGCATATGATCGGTACACATTCTGCGTCACTCAAAAAAACCGCTGGCATTAGGAAGACTTTCAAATTTCAGTGGACTCTACATTCTATTGGTTGTGGATAGGCGTTTTGACGTCAGGCTGTTCAGATCGCAGTTTTGACTTAATGTGTCTACTTAATATGTACAGAAAATTAGTTGAAGCGGATGGTAGCAGCTAAGCTCCAGTTTTAGAATGGCAATTGCCTTAATAGTTTGTGCAACCTAAAACGTACATTGGATCACATACTGTAAGTTTTTTCGATTTTAGATCGCATCACTTTGAAAACACATCCAACCATGAATAGAAATATGGAAGTCTCTATTGCATAAAATATCTTCTATAAGAAGGAAAACATCGAAAACACATAAGGAACTTGAGAAAAGCATTTGGAATTAAAATCCAACAATCAAGATGATATGGGCACCTGTTACAATAGCAACAAACCAACAAAAATAACTTGAAGGGAAATAATTAGGAGAATTAAAGTAAGATAGTGTCTAAGACGGTGTTGGGAAAGAAACAAACTAGCCAAAAAGGAAAATTCCAAAACTATGGTTTTATGTATCAGTCTAGTCTTTGCTCAAACATTCCTCCATTGCCTTTCTTCCAAGAGCAGAAAAATCGAATAGTTTAATGCTTCCATTACAATAAGTACAGTAATACCCCGACCTTACGCGATAGGTGGGACCGAGCGATAACCGCGTAAGTTGAATTCGCGTAAGTGGGGGTACAATTTTGCATATAAATACATACAAATTATGTTTAATTGGGACCGGAGACTAAAGAAAACAATAATTTAGAAGAACAATGTGTAATAAAATCTTAGATAATACAACAAATTATATTATTATGAATTGCAAAAACATAAACCGAAGTTATTTTGACATGAAAGGCTTCATAAAATCTAACAAAGTCGTATGACGGATCAAAGATTTTTTCTTCTCACGCAAAATTTCCTCGTTGGAGTCTATGTTTTCCAAAATTTGTAACCCTTTTTCAATTGAACTGAGGCCTTCTCTCAACAAAAGACGAATGGACGAGAAGATTTAGAAACCGCGTAACTACGATTTCGCGTAAGTAGGGGGAGCGTAAGTTGAGGTATCACTGTATATGTATGCCGAATACCTCCGGATGCATATGAGCCACCTTAGTACAAACTTTGAAACACCGCCCATTAAAATAAATTTTATTTTACATAAATAACGAAATAAAATGTCACCCCTTTGATTACCCCTTTTGCGCAGTAAATAACCTCTACTACCTACATGCGACGGCCTTGTGCGATCGATTACGTTTTTCTACCGATACCGCATACGGTTTACCTTTATAAAATCGAGTGTCAAAACAACAGAATTGTTGATTTTACCGTGCCGATCGGAGTTCCATCATGTAAATATTCTGCCATTGCGAAAAAGCGATTCCGTAAAACAATCAATTCGCTGCCATGTGAATGAGTTCTAAGAGCTATAGTTACATACAAAAAATCCAAAGCAAAACTTCTATGATTTACTAATCTAAGGTTATATAACTACATAAAAAAAGATAGACTAGGTATTATGAAAAAAGCTTAAACAGCTACTGAGTTGGTTACATAAATGAGAAGAAAAGGCAAGACGCAACTCAAAGAATTGAAGAAAGAATTCTGAAAATAAATAAAAATAGCGCGGAAATCTTAACAAAGGCAATCATAGAATCTGCCAAACCAATACACAACTTGAGTCAAGATTTTTACCAATTTGCAAGGTTTGGTGATTGAAAATTGAATTTTGAAAATGGAAAATAAATTTTTCTGATGTCTCCTCAATAGGTTTGAATCAGAAGCCAAAATGGTCAAAACATGGTACCAATTTGTTTTTGCTTAAATATGAATTACAGTGTCGTCTTGCTGAAAAGTATTCTTTTTACTTCTTTAGAGATCTCAATTTTGCGTTATTAAATAAAATAATCTCAAGTCAGCCAAGAAGTGCTCGAAAGAACTGCAGCTTCTTCATGAGAATCATCACGTTTAATTCCTTCTCATTGAATTCTTGTCCAATAGATATCTTACTTTATTACTTCGGATACTCATTTAAAGTGTGAATCAGTTCAAGACTGGCAAGTTTTTTCCAATACATTGATTTAACTACAAGTCTTGGTCGAATTAGAATAATACCACATTTTCAACATCATGTGGTTTTAAAATCAGTTCGACTACTTCTGACTATCCACTAAGATATATTTAGTGTAAGTCTCTTTAATTCTTCCAGTTCTGAGTTCAATTTGGCACACCGTAGTCTGCGGGTATTTTGGCTCATATATGATGACATAGCATTATGAACAAAAGTGTAATTTTTCTATGAATATTACAACATTGCGTTTTCGTTTTTATTTTTAGGAGGGCGCATGAATTACTTATTCTTTTGGGTCTGTTTAGATCTTGCTCAACTCCAGGAGTTTCTAGATTCCTATGATACCTTTCAAGTTGATATCCAATAAATGCTTTTAGAGCATGGAAGGGCAACTCAAACTTTGATGTAAACCAAACGAGCTAACACCTGTTACTCAGCCCTGTTTAAAAAAACCTTTTTCTTAATTCTTTATCTCTAGACGACAGATTCATGATGGCCAATAGAGAAATCGCACTCAGTTGGAATTTCTTGAAATAATAACTGTCACAATAGTTTCGAGCACTATGAAATGATCGTCAGTAACTAATTTAGACTGATAAGCACGGATAAAAGTTATGACGTCTGTATTAATGTTATCGACCAAACAGTACTTTTGCATGGTCGCTCACAAAACTGTCTCCATAGAGGAAGTTACCCTTAAGTTAGAGTTGCGCTTTGCGTTACCGAGTGGCATTTGGCCTTCAATACTCTTAAGAGAAGATATGTTGGATGTTATTAAAGATTACGTTCTGCGTTCTCAAACATGTGACCTCTGACGAACGATAGTCGGGTCTAGATTTATTGGGATAAGTATATGCATTTTAATAATGCAACCAATGAATGTAGAAGTTGTAAAATTCCGAAATCAGGTTATTATTGGTCAGAAACATAGTTGAATTATTCCGATCGATGTTACAAATTACAAGATAGAATATTGTGTACTATTACAGGCGAGCGAATGTATCTTAGAAATAAGATCACAGGATGCAGGTAAAATAGTTTCTAAAGCGAGAATTATTAATCAATTGAGTTATAAGTAAAAGCAACTGCTCTTCGTAACTTAATTCTTCAAGTTGTGAGGTTCTAATAAGACAAATAATGTCCTTAATAACTTCGTGAGATAAAATAGAATCTGCCTGTAAAGGAAATTAAAGTTTCGCTTCATTCATTTTTTGTAGGTTTTCCAAAATAAATTTCTCAAGTAAATGTTATTTATTAATTACCATCCTGTATACACCCATGTATTTACAAAGGCAAACTATTTAAATGATGTGGGCATCCCCTTAATAATTTTCTGTTAGGATGTTGTGTGTACACATTAGGTTAGATTAATGATAGGTTAACTGACGCTGACTAGTTAAATCCTGTAGTCTAAAGTAATCAAACAAAATCAATTAGGTGTTGAGTAGAAGCAGAAGCGAGAAATGTTATTAAAATTTGATCCATTCAATTTAGTCTAAATTGAACAAAATACACATAAAAACATGATGTATCAAATATTGAGAAAATTCACCTCGTTATGTTTTAATCTTTCTGGAATTTGTTTACAAAGATTTCCTAATCTTATTATACCCTTTTGGAAACAAAAAGACTTAAAAGGTGTCTCAATTTCATTTTTTTTTAAACAAACAGTTAAAGTTAGAGTAGCCAACTTGTTGCAACAAGAAGTGAAATAGTTTTGTTTTGAAACACGTTTCCCAGCATGTGCATAGAAGAAAACTTGCACACATATCAAGAAAGTTAGAAACTTTAAACGGTTTGCAAAGTGCAAGACATAAAAAAGGTTAAGTTGTACTGAAATTGTTGTATCGAACATAACTTATACATTTTCTGAAGGTACCAGACTAATATTCAACAATATTCTAACAGGGGATGCGTAAAGTGCACACATTAATCAATCTTCTTCATCATGACAACGGTAATCATCTCTTCGCTTGAAGCTATGTGGTGATACATACTCTGCTACTACCACTAGCTGAAATTTCAAGTTAGATTGTGCGAATTTGTCTTCTAAATTTCGGTAGGATGCAAATAATCTCCGTAATTTATTTTGAGCATTCGTGTTTTCTAATAATAATAATAATAATAATAATAAGAATAACAATATTGATCGGTGTATCATTATAATATTATAACAACTATAATTTTCTACTTTCGTTTACTAAAGCCATTATTATTGAAATCATGCAAAACAAAAATTTGTTTGTATTTGGAATTTTATCAAAACTATAATATCACATATAAAAATCTCTTTTGCAGTCATACCGTAGGTGTTTGACATGCAAAGTAAGACTAGAGACATGCACTTTGCACTCCTATGCATTTGAAATATAAATCCAAATCCGACAAAATCCGACAAGAACATTTCCATTTGACATCTGATTCTAACCGTAGTAATACACACGGATCAAGTTTTATTTGCTTGCTATTTTGAATTTCAAAATTAAATATTAATGGGCAAAATTTGCGTACCCATACCTGCGAACTAATTAAAATGTAACAAATTCAATTAAACAATTAATTGTTTCCAAACCGTTTCATAACGTATATATAGTATTTTCCCTATAGATCAACTAATAACTGTTTTTCCCCAACGAAATTATTAATTAATTGCGGGTTAACATAACAACAGCAAAGTTCGTTTCAGCTCGAATTTTCCTCTGACGTTCATAAGTTTCATGGCAGCCATTGTTGATAACAATGAAAACCTTTTACGTCAATCAAATATTTGAGCAGTAAAGTACACATAAAAAGCCGAATTTACCAAAATTGTAAATATTTAAAACAGCAAACATTGGTTAATTAACCAAGAAGAGATAATTTAGTTGAAAACACTTTTCATCTTTTCGCTTACATCTAACTTTTGATAAATACCTATTAAAACAAAAATATACAAGTGCTTCTACTTTTAAAATGAGTTTTCAAAAATAAACAAGTGCTTCTCACTTTAGTTGTTGTGTTGGTAAATATTTACAGAGACTGAGAATTAATTTATTTTTGCAACCAGGAAAATCTTAATAAAAGATTATGATAAAGATTCTTATAGTTATCAGAAATATAAAATATTTATTTGTACTGTTAAAGCTCTGCGGGTATATTTTTAATAAAATAATTCAATATTTTATTATAAATTTATTCCTAGAGCGTAATTTAAATTTTTTGCTCGATTTATTTCTTTTCATACGTATGTGCATGTAACACGCAAAAAGTTTTCTATTGTCGATAGTAATATTTGAATCTACAAATTATAAATTCTAGGTTTATCTCGAATCCTAAAAAATGATAAGTTGCACACAGCAAAACCAAATTCAATCAATCAGGTATCTGTGTCGTCAACATGGTGCTCATTAAACGTTTTGAAAATACCATGTCGGTCTTATTATTTGTCTTATTTATGTATTTTACCACATTTAAAGTCGATTCTCTTTTGTACAGATTACATTCATGTCGGTTACACTTTCTGAGTCATTGTTTCCTTCAATCTTTTGTTTGAGATCGATTCGTCAACAATTGCAAAACCAACATCAAAAGTAGTGTTGATTTTGTATGTGATTTGATCTTAACAAAATTAAGACATTTCATCACGGTTTAGTCTAGAAACACAAAAGGCAAATTTTATATAGAACGAGTCATCAAATAAAATACATTTCTGAAGAAATAAGAAATTTGTAGATAATTCGAAAATTAATTCAAGCAATTGGTCAATTAGAAACAATAATTACGTTCCAAATACAAATCGAATTTAACGCCCTGAAACCATACAAAAATGTGAAATCTCCCATCTAGTGCAAAAAAGATTATAATTAACTTGTCAAACTTCCAAAGATTGCGATTGTACGGAATCAGTCACTTAAACGTAATGTAAGGAAAAAACACAAAAGCAAGTATTCCTAGATTTTTAATTTTTTTTTATTAGTTTAAGGATCAAAAACGCTGAACCAAGAATTCGGTTCATTTTGAGCAGAAAAATCTGCAAACATTGAACCATGGATTTTGTCTTCCAATGCTCGGTAATCACCTATAATCGTCAGTTAATTGTGTTTCTGACATCTGTATCTTCCTATCAACGGGATTCTAACTTCAGGCTTATTAAAAGTCTACCTCGAGTTATTTGCTTGTTCTTTCTTTTTTATTCTTGGTCGATTGATTGTCATTGACTGTAAGCTTTGTGATAGAGCAAATTAATTAAACTATGGCTAAGTGATGAAAGCTAAGGCATGTCCGCATTTGTACAGTATGCAAAACTTTGTATCTGAAAACGATTAACGGTTCTAGAGACTTGGTATAAATGAATACGGTTTTATCCAACAGGATTTATTGCATTCAACTTCACTTAAAACCATCACTAAGCCACGAGTTAGCAAAAAACTTATGTATAGTAATGCCAGAAATTTGATGATCTTTTCTTCTAATCTACGTATTAGAACATCTAGTCAAGTATGCCTGGTTTCGATGAGAAATAGAACAACCGGAGGCGAAGTGAACACCGGGCTTCGAAAGTGTTTTTGAGTCTTTTAGATTCCAAAGCATATTCTTCTTATTGGGATCCCTAACAAGTGCACCCCAAAGTCAAATTCATGTTTGGTTTTGTTTCTTCAAATTAGGGTTTAGTTAAAAATTAAAGATTGAAGCTGACGATATTCGAAATTGAAACGACCAAACTGGTGGAAACCAAATCTTTCCTTCAAGATTGACAGCTTTATTATTTATATCCACAGAAAACTTTCAAGAACCTGAAAGAAAAACTAGTAAAAGACTGATTTAAAAGTAAAAGTTTTAATTTAACCTCTAGGTATATAGAACTCATAGAGGATTATATAAGAGAGGTTGTACCCACAGAAGACTTGAAAGACTTGCCTTTTTGGCTGAATTCGGATCAGTAATTATATTATGACAATAGTTTGACACACTAACTTTCAGCTCAGGGATGGTTTTGATTCAGTTATTCTGATAACTACTCTATACAATTTGTGTGCTTCTATGATTGTTTTCTTCAAAAGACAATGAGAAACTGAAATATACCTTGTCAAAGGCATTAAATGAAAATGTTTTTGAATAGGTCTAGTTGTTTATTAATGTTTAGTTCTATAGATAATATGGCACTACAAGCAGTTCATCAATGGTTTGTTATTACTTTGTTAATACCATATGTAATTAGGTGCGCCGGCGCCGCGTAAAAACTTGAATACACTATGACACTATCAGAAAACACTACTTTAAAAGATCGACCTCAATCTAAGGCAAAATATAGTATTCTCTGTTATTCTACACATCAATCAGATCTCCATACTATGCAATTAACATTTGCAGTAGGTTAATCAAAACTCTGTTGACTATGCCTTGAAAGAATAATTCCTACATTCTTATTATTAAATTAATTTCCAACAGTCTGAAAGAAAAATCAAAAGTCTAAAATTTTATGGTAGAGTATAGATGATTTAGTTCAACACTGCAGCTATAACAGGATGACGACGAACTAGCTCTTCAAATCTGAGATACAATCAATTGGGTAGTCGGTAGTCGGTGCCCCAAAAGAAGTATTATACAAGACGAAGAAAGATCTACTTCCATAACAAGCATATCTATACAGACAAAACCCATGTAAGATTTCAAAATCTGACTATCAAACTGAATTTTGCATGGATGGAAAGCTTGGCAATTTAAGTAATATTTTGAGTTAGTCAATAGGATTCACAGTGCAAGTTATTTAGATATTTTGGCACTCTGTTAAGACTGTTACATTATACAACATGTGCGTTAATACTAATCTTTCTATAAAAAGTTACTTAAAAAAGTGTTTTTTCCACTTAAACGTTGATTAGCTGCATTCGATTTACTCTTTTTTATACCAGGTAATCAGAAACTAACTTTCCCAATGAATTTACTAGTAACTATGACCATTGGACCTCATGTCCCTCTTGATTATTTTTGTAACAAAATGCTAATAGAAAGGGTTTATAAAACCTGACTACAAAGTGAGAAGAATTAAGCAAGAATGTCAAGAATTGCAAATAATTTTTCGAAAAATATTCTGAAGGTCCTCTCGAAGTATGTAGTGCAGCTGCGGACTAAGTTTTTCTTATTCCTTTGCTCTTGTCATTATAATAAATAAAATGGGCTATTGACTTTGGTTAGTTTTTGTATACCTGATAGACAATAAAACAATCTTGAGGGTTCAATTTGTCATTTAAGTGGAAGCACAACTTTTTTGAAAGAGCGAATCTTCATCAAAAAATCAATATTAACAAACAATTTTTCAAGCAATTTCTCACGTAGGTTGTATGTCGGTTAAAGCAAGAAACAAATTATTTATGGTTCAAATAAATATGATCAAGTACCATCGTATTCCACATTTAATATTCGGCAATGAATATTAGAGGAGATGCTTCGTTACTGAAGGTGTCAAAATTGAATCCGTGTGGTTGTTGCCATAAATAATTTGTTGTTGTTCCTTTAAATTCTTAAAAACTTAGCATTAAAACTTAAAACTTGTAAAACAGAAGGCAGTTTAGGAATTATCAAACAAATAAGTCCAGCTTGTAAAAAATTTACTAAGGTCAATAGCATTTAATAAATCCAAAAACAAAAATTAAACCAGAAATTTATAGATGTTAGATGCGGTCGGGACAGTAAACAATTCCCCATATCCACAATAATTTCATGTGAAGTACAGAAAATAAGCAAAAGTCATGGTGTTATAGAAATAAGCAAATAAAATTGAATCCTACAAGAGTTTGTTTTTGCAGTTTCAGTAACAGTTTAGTGTTTGGAATCGTTTACTTTAGTTAAGAACATCTCGCATTCCTATTAGAATGTGCAACTGTAATATCCCTCTCCATTTGTGGTTCTCAGATATTAAAGATTATTTATTAATGAGCCTGTAATGAAGGTAAATAGAACCAAATTAAGAACTCTCTTTCATCAGAAAAGACTCTCAAGTAAAAATAGCTAGTTCACAGTTAAGTTAAGTCATTCTGTAAGTAAGAAGGTAAGGCCAATAATAGATTAATCTTCATTTCCTTTTTATGAGCCTGATACAATGTGAATTGTGATTCATAAACACTTGCTTCTTTATACTTATAATTAATCCTACATCTCTGAAATCAACAATCAGTAATTTTTCGATTATTATTTGTTCTCAAACATTTAAATTAGATAACCGTGCAAACAACCACCTAAGGCAACCAACTGGATTTAGCAATTTCCAATTTGAAATGTCAAAAATAAACTAATTCGGTTTCTGTAGGTGTTCTAATTAACTTGTAATGATTCCTGCAAAAAATTTTCAACTTGACGTTCTTGTTTCTACTTTACTTTTATCCGAGTTTAAAATTGGCCAATAGAATGCAAGCAATCATAATTCTTATTTATGAATCTAGAAGATAATTCTATTTTTAGATATTCTATTGTTAAGTTTTTAAGTTTTTATGCTCGTTATACTGTGAATAAGGATGCCGTTCTAGTTAGAATCTCAACGATATAATAATTTCGGTCTACCCTTACTGTTTATGTTTCTTGTTGCTACTTATTATTAGACCTCTAGCGAACCATTTTATTATTTTATTACGGCACAAATGTAGGTTTTGTTTGTACTTAATAGGAGGTACCACAACTTGGAACAAAACTAAAAATTTATTACACACGGTAATTATTATAATTCCGGATCAAATTAGAATTTGTTCTCGTTAATTTTATTAGGTAAGACATGGTAAGACGGAAATTGTAAATTTCGAGAAGACACTAAAATTTTAAGTATCCTGTATTATTGTAAAACACGTTGAAAATCTATGTAACCATTAAATTCTTTAGAATTAATTTCAGAACGACAAGAACATTCGTTTTGCGCCATAAAACCAACAAATTATTTTAATAAGGCTATAAATAAAATTGTTACATCGCCATCGCCTTCTGAATGAAACGAATATAACTGGCCATTGTAGTAGTAGCAGCGCGGGCTAGGTCATCGTTCCTTTTTTTACTAGGTGTAAAAATATCAAAAGAGAGCAGCACGAACGAACAAGATCTATTTTCACACTATCACATTCCAGTTATGTAAACAAAAAACACTTCCCGCTAATAGTTATCGTGTCGTTTTATTATACGACCACTTATTCAATAATCAATCTTGAGTGTCAACTTAAATATAGTTGATTGATTTCAAACGGTATGTAACAGATAGACGATAGAGGAATAACAAATAATAAAATATTAATTTTCAATGTTGTTTACCGAAAAACAATTTTTTTGTTTTGTTTTGAAATATTGTGAACTAATAGCATAATGTGAAGTACGCTGTATTGTTGAATATACTATACGTGGATGGTAATCAGTTCGCGTGTATTATTCAAATATTATCACTGCGGCACGCAATCAAATTATAATGATCCATCGATCCAATAATAACTACGAAGTTTCTTTTTTCGCTACTGGCGTATCTCTGTATTTTTATGTGGTATATTAGGTTTATTGACTTTTTTTGTTGGAAATTAATATGTATAAAGCATTCGTTTGAAAGTAAAATTTATTTTTTTAGGAATAATTATCATCATTTTTCGTATGAAACTTATTATTGAATGACAGGCAAAGGAGACAATTAACATGTTTCAGAATTTATTTATTGATGTGATGTATATCCTTAAATAAAGCTAACGCATTGGATAGAGGTTGATCTACTTTGATAATCTGGCTTAATCCACCTCAACGATAATATTTACCGTACAAATGACACTAATTAAGCAAAACACTGTAATAATGCAAGGCTGGCATGATAAAAGAATGCAGAACTTGCTATGATAATAATTATCTTTTACCATAGAATAGCTCTGGTCACAATACATATCATGAGGAACTCCGAAGCAACAGACATTACTGCTATTTTCATATTTGAATGAGACCATTCAAAAAATGCATGTAAGATTTTGCCAATATTTGCTTGGGCCTAGAATATTCAAAAGCAAATTCACTTCCAGCCCTATAGCCAGGAAATAATTTGCTAGAGTGTGGTTAAAACATCAATTGACTTAAAACTTGGATGTGGAGCTGTAAATTCATGTCAAGAGTAAAGTCAGAATATCCTATTGTGATTATTATTGGAGTAAATGTTCAAATAACATAAAAAATAATTCTCGATAAAGGACTTCTAGACTATTAATAGACCAAGAAGCCAAAACAGCTAGAAAAGACAAACTAGAAAGTTTTGATCCGCTGGAAAATCTTGCCGGCTTGAGATATTTTGGTTCGATCTAAATTCCAGAAAAGGGAATTCTTCTGGTTTTGAATAAAGTCAAGAAGAAAATGAAATTAAACAAAAAAGACTTACAGGAATCGAGAAAGGCAAGTGGCTGTATTTATTCCAGTGCCTTGATATCCATTTGATGTTTGTTTGCAATTGAGTTAGAATGTGAACACACTTACCAAAGAAATACATGCTAGCTCTCTATTCGCTCCCCAAGTGTAAAGAACAAAAAGCATTTACGGTTGGTTTCACATGGCATCGTTATGCCAGAAAATGTAATTAAGAGACTGCGAATAGTTTTACAAAAAAGGGCAGAAAGTTCATGACTTTGTAGCTGTAGCTGTTAGATACAAACATCAAAATCGCTTATTGAACGAAACAATCGGCCATAACGAGTTATGGATTATGTAAAAGCAGAAATTAAAATTTTGCGTTGTGGTTCTTTCAAAACAAACACTGCGTGTTCTGAACGATTAAAACTACCAAAGCACGAAATTCGTCCGCCCACAACGAGGTCTGGTAGTTTATTATTTGCCACAACACCTTGTAGGTTTTCATCCTATCAGTTTCCTACCGGTACTTTCAAAAGATCATCGAAGGAATAGAAGAAAGTTTTAGTTACAAAAAATTAAGATGTAGCAACTGGTATAGTACAAACGACATGTATCAAAAAATACTTAATCTAGACATCTCAGGTTCTTTCCCTGAAATTGTGATTGGCAACAAAGGTAATTAACTATCTGCAAAAGGGATCGGCACAATTCTACTCTCGCAAATGCAAAATAGAAATAGAAATAGAATAGAAACCGGTAGTTTATATTTTGCAACTTAAGCCCTGCCTTTCAGTGTTTCATGCCAATCCAGCTAATTTGAAAAATTGGATTGGCCATGCTAAGTTTGAAGTGTACTTGAAAGCTGAAGAACATTTATCGCTTTAAATGAGAGAAAAAAACATTTTTTACAGTTTACTAATTTATTATATTCTAACTCTCTGCAACTAAGGGATACCCTTACTCGATCTCAGCAAGACTTGTCGCAAATTCTTTAATTTTTATTCGATATATTGTTGACTGAAGAAAAAGCCAAAAAATTAACATTGCTGCAAGTTCACTTTTACCCACAAAAGTATAGATTATGGGAAATTGAGATACTATAGCATTCAAAAAGGTTGAGGTCATCAATCTACTGTCTACTTGTTCTACTTGTTTTCAAGGGCGTCTTCCAGCTTTAGGGTGAAAAGGAATTGCACAGGTATATAAGTGGAGGAAATTCGAAATAGCGTTTTACTCTTCTAGGCTGAATTCCGATGAGAGTGGGACTTCGTGGTCAAGATAAAAGCACTGAAGCGATTCGAGCCGGGCATCTATTGGGACCACCCCGGTAAGATCGCAAACCTCCACTTCGGGATGAAAACGATTGAAACGGAGCTTCTTTTTACCGATCAGTCTCTTTTTGATGAAGGCGTTGCATTTGGTAGGGTTTAAGGGCACAGGAACATAGCAATTATTATTTAGTTTGTCGCTCCTGGCCTAATTTTGCAATTTAATATTCGTTTAGACAGTCTTTGATCGACCAAAACGTGTTCTGGTGGTTTTGAAAGTTCGCTTTCTGGACTTCTTATGCACCTCAGAATGCTTTCTGGTCGGTTTTTGTTTCGCTCAATAAGTGATATCAATCTAGAGGTTATTTATACTGCTTTCTCCGGATGACTTAGCTTTCTCCAAATATGTTACTCTAGATTTTTGATATTGTTTGCCTTTTTATTTTTATGTGAAATCTAATATTGTGAATTATTCTAAAAAAGAGTAAATAATAAACAATAACAATCTTCTAGCAAGTTTGTTCTCCCCTTCTTTCAAAAAGGCATAATTAAATAATTCAATTGGTACGAGGGTTGCTATTTATATTTCTGGCCTTGGCAACACTGACTGTTTCCAGGCGTCAGCTAACATTTCCGGTGTAAACTTTACATTGTTGAACATAACCTCAACCACAACATTTTGTCATTTGAGTGCGATTAGTGTTGTTTGCAGTTAATTGAAAAGTGCATTCCCTAGTAAAAAATGGAATTGACCCGTGAACACTTTCGTGCAATTATTTTTCATAACTTTCGACGTGGATTATCACGACAAGAGTGCATCAATGAACTTAATACATTATATAGCGATGAAGCTCCATCCTACAGCACTGTAAAAAACTGGTATAATGAATTCAAACATGCCCGATGTTCACTCCAGAACGAAATCCGTGAAGGCCGTCCAAAATCTGTCGTTGTGCCTGAAAACATCGATGCTGTGCGTGAACTGATTAAACAAGATCGTCATGTGACATACCGTGAGATTGAGGCATCTTTGGGAATTAGTATGACTAGCATCAACAAGATATTACATGATCATTTGGCCGTAAAAAAAATTTGTTCCCGTTGGATCCCGCATAACCTGACCAATGCTCAAAAGAAGGCTCGCGTCGACTGGTGCATTGAAATGTTGAAAAAATTTGCGAAAGGTGCATCAACTCTGAATGGTGCACAACCATTTGTTTGCCAGAAGTCATTGGAGAAATTCGGAAAACTTCAAAGAAGAGGCGAATCATTCTTCATCATGACAATGCAAGCTCTCACACCGCTGCTCAAACAATTGAATGTTTAACCAGCCAGAAGGTCGAGTTGATGGGCCATCCACCATACATCCCTGATTTGGCACCCAATGACTTCTTTTTATTCCCGTACATCAAAAACAAACTGCGTGGTCAACGATTTTCAACACCAGAAGAAGCCGTTTTTTGTTTCAAAACGCATATCTTGGAGCTGCCTCAAACAGAGTGGAAAAAGTGCTTCGAAAATTGGCTCAAACGCATGGAAAAGTGTATCAATCTTAATGGAGGATATTTTGAAAAACAATAAAACTAGTTTCGATCATAAATACTTGTTTTTTCATTGTTAGGCCGGAAATATAAATAGCAACCCTCGTATTTTGCTGATACCAAACACGTGCCGGTATAATCAAGGTTAGGAATTCGCCGAGTAAAATTTATGACAGCAAGGCATATGAAAAGGAGTTATGAACCGTTAAAACGATCGATAATCTCAATGATTATTAAAAACCAATTTTTTAATTTTTCGATAAGTTAGTTGCGGTACAGTACTTTCTTAGTTTAGTACATCACGTCGTTGCCAATACTCTTTTAGCGGGATTTCTGCCAATTTTCAAAATTATTATAAGGCAGAAAATAATGTTCACCAAGTGATTAATTGTAGGTTTACTTTTTTAAATTCTTTTAACTTGAGTTTACTAGACGTGATTGAAACTTTTACAAATTCTCTTACATTATTTTATGAATTGAATTAAAGAAAATATTTGGTTATATTGTATGCTGTTAATTTTTCCTTTTTATTTCATTATTCGAGAGCTTTTGTATCACTTTCAAATTTTAAAGCGACAGGGGATTATCAACCCTAGTTCCTTCTAACGTTATTTATTTAAATTCTGAAAGTAGTTCTTTGTAATTTTGTGATTTGGGTCGACTGTGAATTACATTGATTCGAAGTACACTAGATAGCTGAGTAATTACTGGTAATTTATTGAAATATTCTCAACTCCATCGACTTTAGAGTTCAGACTCTATCGTTACCTGAAGTAGGCAAGATTGACATAATTTCAATTTTCAAAGCTTTTACACATTTGATGATGAATTTTGTTTTCGTTGACAGAACAAGTTTGGTCCTTTGCAGAGCCAAGTGACCTAACCTAAATTAAATTTAGTTAGCGATTTGAATTAAATTTTTATTTGGCTGTTCTAGCTAGTTAGCTGGTTTGGGCTAAATCTTAGCAAAGTTTCAAAATCGTATTTGGACCGTAACAAAGTTTGTGCTACCAACGCATGATTGTAAAATTTAGTATCATTTGCACTTCCAATTATTACAATGAGGAAAGTCTGTAGTTAAATTGATTAATTAATAAATAATCACAAGTTTTTCATTTCATATGGAAATATCAAACCAGAAATATTTAATATGATGCAATCGCATAGAATAATAATAATCATCATTATACAATGTTTTATTCCCCAAATAAAAAGTCATCAACAGTTACTAACCTACAAATTGTTCAAGAAACTTTACAAACTTGTTTCATCTATTTTTGTTTCATCGCAACATTGTTAGGATCAAATAACTTGACGTACAAGAAACTTGATACCTACCAACAAAATTTAAATTCCCAAAGAATAACTGTCTAAACAAGAGACGTACAACTAAGTATCCCATTTTCCTCGGGTAATGGAATTTAAATATGCACTAGAATGCCAGCTGTTTCAAAGCAAACACATCTAAACTAGACGTATTTGCTATTTGAAAGTTAGAATATATTCCTACAACAAACAAAACTGAAACACAAACCACCCTGTTTTTGTTTCGTTTTTGTTTTTACTTAATCAAATAAATATCAAGTATAAATTCTACTAGCTCTACTAAATGATGATGTTGACAAAAGTTAGTAATTAAATGTAGTATTTAGAAGTGAAATGTAAATTCGCAGTTAACTACGCACTGTTTGCTAGGAATAAATTGAAGGCTTCTATTTATTTACTAGCAAGCACATCGATAAATAAACAAATTTAATAAATTAAATAATGGAAATGTTATTTTCAACAATATTTCAAAATTCTATGCAAACTTTTTAATTAAATGCTCTATTAGGTAATTTCTTTTCGTTTTAGTACAGGCTAATGTACCAAAATAAAAATTTGAGCAAAATGGAATGAGACTTTAAGAACAGTCTTAACTACTTAAAACGTCGGGGCGTTGGCTTGAAATGAATGCATTTGTCTGACGTTAATTAAGCATTTTTAAATGTAAAGGAATTTAAATTTCCTTCTTTTTTTTAATTTAATTTGATGAATTGAAAAATTTTAGCAAAACTGAGCGTTTTCATAATTCCTTTCCCGAATACACTCTCTTGCACGCACTAAATAAAAGCACGGAGTATATAAAAAAGGGAAAAAATTCAAATATTATGGATCATCGATATGTAACGCAAACATTGCGGAAAAGTTAACAGATTGACGAGGGTCAACTTTTTGTGCCAATACGTACGACCCCCAAACGTACTATGTTACTGCATAATAGATGGAAATAAATTCCTTTTCCTTTATTCCCACCTTTATTTTAATTTATATATATTTGAATAAAAGGCTCTTAGAATTTGTATAGTAGATTAAATAAAAGAACAATAGAAGATTATCTTTGATTTTCATAACAACATCAATCGATACCTTTTTATAACATGAATAAAACTGACCTCACTCAAAGCTTAATAACCTTCAACCTACACTAAAATATTATATTATACCGTACAACCTTTGGCATTTAACTACGCAAACGATTTTACAAAGTATAATAAAATATTATAAAAAAATTTCTTTGCAAATAGCGATTAAAAAAGAATTACAAAGCAATCTCAAAAGATTCCGCTTTTTTCTAAAGAAAAGTCATTTTTCAATTTCTTTTAAAAAGGGAAGAAAAGCAACTTTGCTTAAGATTAAATATTCAAGTTAATTCGAATATTGCAACTTTGCAAAACTTAGCCTGATCTCTTTTGAAATATATATCAGCCAAAGTTTTATAAAAGATCGAGAATTCTTAGTTTCAAATAAATGGAATGATGGGGTTAAATAATTGCTTTCAAAGTTTACTGAAATTCTTACGGTTTTTATGGTATAAGTACATTCTTGAAATTGCACACCATAAATTTAATTATGAAATAACTTACCTTTAATGTTACGCTCGTATAATGGAATTAGTAAGGGAAAAACGTAGTACTCACCTGAAACAAACAAAGTTAATTTAATCAACAAAGCTAAGATCAGAATATTATATCTATTTTAATAATAATAATAATATTTCTCAAATTAGTTATAACTTATAAAGCTTGGAAAAGTCGGCGCTGCTAGACGCCAAGGGCTTTAGCCGCGGGGGAACATCGCATAGTTCAAACCAAGTCGAGCAAGGATAAACGCTAGAGGTCTTATGTGTAGAACTTAACGTCAGCTTTAGCAAAAATTGATTAACAATTTAAACTTGTTTTTAAGAGGTTTTAAATGAAATTTATATCAAGTTGATTTAGGTGTTTGCATAATTAATCTTATAAATTGGTTTAAAGGTTTTTATTTTAGTTTTCATATTTATTATGCGAGTTTAATGCATTATAGGTGCTCTTTACGATTAAAAAAACAAAAAAAGATAGCAAATATAATGCTGCCAGATCTATTCGATCAAATTTAGATTCTTTTAGAGTCTATCTGAACAATTGTCTTGAACACTCACTATTATATTTAACATTTTAATTGTATAGATAATTGTTCTTTTAAATATTTTAATGCATGTTTATGTTCTGGGAAAATTCAACTTTTCTATTATTAGTTATTGTTGTTAGTAAAACCACGAAAACAAGTGCAATAAAAACTTCACAACTACAACAGAAAAGTTTTATTTCTATTAGATAGCAGTACAATATACAAGTATATAGGATTTCCTGTAAAAAAATATAGGCTATTGGATTTTAAGCATAGAATCAGGCAGCTTGGTGTTTGGCCAGGTCAACAAGCTCCCATTATTATTTCCACAAAGTCTAAAAACAACAGCATTCCAATTGTTGCCTTTTCCTCATGAATAATCTAGACGAGAAGAGACTAAATGATGCAAAAGTAGTTGTTTTGTTATCGTTTCATTTAACCGACATGGATATTATAGTTCTGAAGAGTATCGAAATCTTTTAAAAACCTAAAACCTCAGGTTCTTGAATGGGATTATTATTTTAAAGAGGGTAAATCGACATTAAGTGAATCTGGAAGATAGGTCGGTAATTGACAGTGATTGTCCCTCCTATCATAAAATAAATGATCAAATTTAATAGTCGAAGTGAAACTGTACAAATCCAGTACGTACTAGGAAAAAAGATATGAAAACCTGGAGACATACCAGCAAAAAATGATTTTCCTATCAGAGAACTACGAATTGTGACTGTAAAGAAAGACTATAGATCTCTTTTGAAGTAACAACAGGGAGCGATATAAAAGGATTAGTACAGACATAATAAAATCCCGCCTCCAAAGAGAAGTCAAAATAGTATACTAAATTGATGTCATCAGATATCAAATCAGGATGAGACACAGAAGTTTCTCTTGGAATGCAAAAGAATATCGTAATAGCGGGTATTTAAACTTGTTTGATCACAATTACTATCAATCCTCGTCAGTTTTCATTTGAAACAAATACAACCTTTAAATTTTACCCAGACAAATCAGTAATATTTGCAGAAAATAAGCGTTTGAAAAGTGAAAAATAGATAGATCAGAGTGGTTGGTATGAATATCGATGACAAAACATGCCAAGCATTTTCTTGTGTTAGTATCAAACTGATAATTACAAGTAGCCAATTGAAGATAAAAAATATGTCAAAACAGGCCTTAACAACCGCACTATCGCTGTTGCAGGCTACGTATTCTTAGAGTAAAATCAGAGACCTTTGAGGACAGACTGGGTAGCGAATCCCATTACACAGCTAACAGTAAGAGAGTTCTTAACCTCTTGACTTTTAAGAAAGTTGCACCTTCTCACCGATGATCTGTAGTGGCCTAAAGTCAGGCTCTGCTCTTCCTTAATCTTCTTACGAGAGCTAAATCCAAGAACGGGCCAGGCTACGTTATTTCCACTTAACATTTCTCGTAATTAGGCGCAGGTGGCTAAGAATAAAAATACTCTAACAATTTTTAACGCAAATGAACACAATTTTAAAAAATAATCACATAATACGGAAAACTGCTTGTAAATAGGAACCCAAATCTCCCTTCAATATTAAAACTTGCAAACTGACGGTGTTAGAATTGAGCAATTTTCAACACACATTCCTAATAATTTTATGTTGAAAACATCAAAAGCACCCCTACACAGTAAACAAACACCTTGATTGGAAATAAAAAAATCTGTAGTGTATTTATTTTCAAGAGATAGCTCATGTAAACAAATGCACGTGAACAAGCAGCTAGTGCATTGGACAGAGCTTTAATGTCGCAGCCTTCTTACGCTCGGCGGCCAATCACAACACTGATGCAGGGCGATCACGCAGTGATCATTGTTTACCTCCACTATCTCTTGGACCTGAATTTACTATAGTAAAAAACAAATCGCTTCTTCCTAAGCAGAGTTGTAAGGATAGTTGGCTAGAGAGAGCGACGATGCGACGACGGATTGGTTTTACAAAATTCAATATCATCTGATCCCCTCCATCTTTACAAGAAAATAATGGCAATACCTACAAGAGTGTTGTATCCTGATCAGTTTAGAACAAAATTTCTTTTTCTTTCGACACTAAATTGTAATACGCCTGCGTTCCCAATCTTCTGATTATTAAAAAGTGACCGTAGAATTGCAGCCTTCACGGTCCTTTCCATTTGGTGTTGAGCTTTTAATTTCTGTTTGCCTTGCCATCTGCTTTTCATTCTTTTAACATGGTTTCTAGTAAGATCTGCTCTTTGCTATTGTTTATCTGACAACATACATCTTCACCCTACTGGTTTCTTGATAGTTTAATTTCTAATTCTATCAGTTATTGTCATGAATGACATTTCTCATCCTAAACTGTAAATGTTTCAATTTTGGACAGCAATTACAAGGTTATACAACTCCGTGGATTCGATCAAGATAGAATCCACGTCGGTTCGGTATAGATTCGCACTGTCTGTGCTATTTACACTATTCAAAGTGTACTTGGTGGTAGGTATCATCACCGCTCTGCTATTAGGGCATGTAGAATATATTAGATAGAGATCTTCGGAAACTTTTTGCAGATTCTAACATTATGTTTCTAGATTATATCGTAATGTTAGAACTAGCTTAAGTAAAGGTTACATGTGCAGTTCTATTTTCATAGTAAAACGAAATAATCTGTTCATAACACAATTAAGAATTTTCCCGATGAGTTTCTCATTATCTCTGTTAATGTATGCAACTTCGCCCTACATAAACGGACTCCCAGATTACTGAAGCCAGTGAAGTATTGAATTTACTCAAGCTTCATTAAGATGAGGATCCTGTAAGTAGCTACGCATGCATGCTTCACTATTAGAATGTAAACTTAGAGTTTGTGCTGTGTCTTCATCTTGCCACGAAAGGTTTGCAAGTCTGCGTAGGTATACTAACTATAAAATATCAAACATTTTTTGCTGTCTTGGTTCCTTTGAAAATGTCCATAGATTGGATCTTTTTCATATTATCTTGGATATATTATTTATCTTGTCTTAGAAGTATACGTTTGAGATTCATGTTGATTAACATTGTACTATCAGGATAGTAAGTCGATTGTATTTTGGGAAATTTTACTTTCTTGCTCTTTTTGCAAGTCCAATATTTTTGATAATTTGATTCATAATAATATCAAAGTGCATTAGACTTCTAGCATGCTTTTTGAGAATTTGTCAAATCATTGCAATATTAGGTAATACGCTGATTTAGCCCGATTCTTTGAGAACTTTCTATCTTTTAATTCTGACATGCTAACAAATTGCGTGAGAAAAAAATAAGTAAATAATACTTCTATTAGTGTATTGATGTATGCTTATTCTAAAGAAATATTTGCGTCACATGCTTAAAAGAAGAAATATTACCAGTGTTCTTAAATCTCTGTCCTTGTTTACCTAGTTTTTTCGTAATTTCAATTCCAGATCTTCAGGTGCGTGAACTATTCCCTTAAGAAAATATTTAAGAAAGAAATTCACATTGAAAATGCTAAAAATTCAGTGAAAATGTATATTCTAAAGGGAAAAACAAATTAATATTAACGTAGCTACCTTTAAAGGTAAATTCTTTAATAATTAATTGGATTACAGACCAATTCAGAAAGCATAAATAAATAATCCTTCTTAATATAATACAAGATAATTAAACCTTTTCAAAACTCGACTATGCCGTAATAAAGTTATCCAATCAACGTCTGTTTAAATTAATTTTACCAAAACGTTATTGTACTTTATCAAAGTTTAAACCATAATTCCTTAAACAGAAACATTCTCATACAAATTAATTTAATTGAATCAACTTATTTGTATTATTAAAAAAAAACCTTTCAGGTTCTCTTTAACGTTTATTATTATTATTTGCATTGTTTATCGCTTTAATAATGTCCTGCGCCATTTAATTATCTATTATATTCTTCAATATTGTATAAAAAATACAAAATGACTTAATTACTATGAAAAGGGTCATAATTCATTTTTTTCCTTTAATTTTCTTCGATGAATTAATAACCGATTTATTAGTTCAATGCTCCTGATACTTAATCTTACTAATTTTACTACTGCATGTCTATTATTAAAATGGTGTCGTAGAAAGTAGCTATTATAGGGAGCTTTTCTCTACGCCACATGAGTACATGTAATTTTCCAGTAAACCAACCGTGTAGTGCAGCAGGTGGATGCATAATTTTATGCTGCAGATGTTTTAATTCTCTTAGGAGAATTTTATAATCTTGTCAAGTTGTCAAACCGCTCCTAATATATGCATAGGACGTCTTATTACTCATCTTCCAACAAAAATAAAAAAGCAAAACCACCTACTACTTTTATTTTATTTTGAGAAATGGAGGTTTATTATTATTATTATTATTTATATCAGAATTGAGACGCTAAGCTGCTTATTAAAAAGAAACTCCCACATATTCATTTCTTTCTTGCTGTATTTCGTCGCACTGAAATAACAAAGTTCTATAGCAAATTCTTAAGAAGTAATATATCAAAAAATCAAGGAGTAAAAAGTCTAAAACTCCTTTGAAAATCTTATTAAGACCAAGACCTTCAGCATACTAATTAGGATTACATTATCGTATAAGCACTGTTTTTAATTTTATACAGGGTGTTTCCTACTTTCGAATTGCAGAACAATTGCATATTTAATCGAGAAATTTATTCCGATATTTTGGGAACAAACAACTTGAGAGTTTCGAATTATTTTCGAGTAAAACAAAGTTATTTCTTAAACAGCTTGACAGGATAAGTCGAAGGTGAATAATTCCACATATGGGAACTAACTAACAAATTGCTCTTGGTCTATTGTTGGTTCTGCGATGGGTCGTCGAGGGGTGAGACATTACGCAAGCCGCCAAAGTCTTTTTCTTTTTCTTCTTCTGCCCTCACTGCTTTCATCGCTACCGTCATTACTATCAATACTATATTCAAGAATAAGCCAGTCATTGTTGCGTCACGCTGGCTGGATGTCCTTCGGCAATAACTGTACAACCACCACGACATTAACCCTTAAAATGATGTTACATCGATCGCTTCGTTCTCACTTCTCCTCTGTTCGTAATCCATCTTCAGGCTAAAAGAACTTGCTACGATAACGGTGTCCAACAATGCACGAAAATTCATGTTTCTTGCCAACCCCTAACTGATTTGACACTGACTCAACCTTCTGCGACCAACAATCCGTTAGAACTCCATAACAGGATCTCCTGCGCTTACGGTTCTCGAGCATCCTATCCTAATTATCCTTGAAAACTGCAGAAGAAATTATCTCCCAAATGGTCTGTTGTCTTTGGCGGCTTTTTCACGTTGGTTATACGCATAAAAATTATTAGTTCTGAAGTGCGTCCGTTTGAATTTAGATACAGATGTTATTTTTCCGCAATAAATATAAGCGTGAACTCAAAATTGTAAACACTTTTCTTGTCATAAAAAAAATAGATTTTATGAAGGATTAAATTTGGGAAGTTGAGATAGATATTAACCTATGCACGTTTAAACTTCTTTAAAAGTGTTGAAGTACTAGTTTTGCCAATACCAAGACACAACTTCATTATATTTTCCGAATAGGCTTCTATGGGAAACTATAAAGTTGAGAATGAAGGTTCTAGATTAGCGAGAGGAAACTAAAGCTCGATGCGGACTGTAAAACATTATTTGCTTCCTCAAGTTAGATCGGTTTGCACCATGCATGTGATGACTTCTTAAGACTCTGTAGGGAAGAAAGAACAAAGAAGAAATCATTTTGAGATATCAATCTAAATTTTTTGTTTCAAGATGGTAACGAGAAAATATTTTAGAGCAATTGGATAATAAAGGATGGTACCAAAAATCAAAACAAGTTTTCTTATAAATTTTTCTCAAAACGATTCTGCCTTTATAAAACACAACGGGTCAGTAAATCTTAAAAAGTGAAGATATGCGAGAACCGTGAGGTGTTGGTTAAACGCAGAAAATAAGCTAAAATGCGTTACATTTCCACTAGCCAAAAAGCCTGCAAACATGAAATATCGATCAGAAGTGTTGAACTTGATACCTAACCGATTGTTTTTCTTTTTTCCTCGTTATTTTTATTACAACGCCTTACTCAGAATCAAGACCGCCAACGGTGTCTAGTAAATTTATTTTTTGTAATATTTTACAACAGTGGATTTTCTATGCGTAATTTCATCACAATTCTAAAAGAATAAAATATTTTCTCGTGGGAATTTCTTCTTTTTAGAATATCTCAAAAATTGTATTTGAATTTATCAATATTTCTTTTACGTTCTTTTTTTTAACTTGCCTTAATTTGATTGATGGTTTTCCTGGAATTTTTTTAGACATTTTTTTCATTTCCTTTCAGTAATTGAAACTGATTATTTGCTAATATAAATCAGAAAGCCTTTAAAACCATTTCAATGTTACCAACTCAGCTTTCCTATAATAAAAAGAAGTTTGTGTGATTAGCTCAAGTATATCGCTTTTTGTCTTCTTTCAAACCACTAGAGACCGGTTTAATAAAGTAGGCAAATTTCGTTTGGTTGTTGTGTATAGGTAGTCCGCTTAAGTGACTTCAAACACGTAAACCGAGAACTTGGCTTGAAGCAAAGTTTGAAGTAAACAAAGAGTACGTACTTTAAGAGCGAATTTAGCTGCAATTTAGGAAGAGCCGGTATTAAAAGATATTTTTACTTTTTTTCTTTTTTTTTTTATTTAATATGGGGCCTTTATACAAAGGAATGCAATTTTCAGTGAACCGCAGAGATCTCAAGTTGAAAAATACGTTTTAATGAATTCAGGAGGTTGATTTGTAAATTTGTGATTGCAGGAAATTTTCTCTCAAAGGAAATGTAAATACGTCGCTTTATTAAAATGAAAATCACGAAAGGTTTCAGTAAATTGCTATTTCCAATTTTATTATACCCTGATCGATCAACCCAGCAAGCTAGTCCTGAATCAGCACATTGTTTTTATATACACCCTTTTTTAACAGGGCGATATCATTTCGAGTGGACAAATCGCATCGTATGATAATCGCTATTCTATCATAAAGTTGGTTGTTTACATAGACATTTCCTTGACTACAGTCGTACACTGCACCAAGCACCAACACCATAATCAATAGGGTTTGCTGTCCACACAATGCGCAGTCGTCCTGCTAAATACTGGCTTCGCTAAATCTAAAACGTCTTCTTTTCGAATCCGGAAGAACTTTTTGGCCAACCGCGCGACCGTATTAATAACGAATTAGTTTGAAATTTATAATTAAATCCAACGCGGTTAAAATCGACACAACTTCATCATGATCGCTAAACGAATAATAATTATTCAGAGGGGTTACCGCGTAAAACTTTGGAAAGGGTTTTGTTAGATGAACCGTCATGTATGAACGTGAGTGAATATTGCTCTGCTGCAACTCGAAGATAACACACCCGGTCACTCATCAATGGAAGAGCGACATGAACAGAATTAACAACGCTTAAACCACCGTCGCCATTTGAATACCAAATCGATGTCGCCAAGGATTCTGTTGTTATTAATTTTAGTCAGACATCGACGTCTGATAGAATATTTATGTCGCGTATAATAGATTTTACGTATATAAACCACCTTAACAAGGGTTAAAACGGTACGGCCATTCATTTTATACTCCCCTAAGCAGAACAAAAACTTCGACCAATGTTTTAAAGCAGCAATTTTTGGTCTGTTTTAGAAGGATAACGATAATTTCAGCTACTTACGGTCCATCCCTCTTGTATATTTTCCATTGCCACAGGGTTGCGGGTTTAGTATAAATGTTCTTGTTTGACCTCCTGACATTTCTTTATGCTAACGCACGAATTATGTTCTTAAAATGTCCCTAAACTAGGATAAGCTAATTAAAATTGTGTGACGTGCATACGTGCTGTTGTAAAATGGGCCCAGTATTAAAATTATTCATCTCCTTCGAGTAATATATATTTAGGCATACATTTCAGAATGGTATATGGCAAGGCTATATATTTTATGGTGGATGATTCGCAGAGTTACATAAAATGTAGGTTATTCATTAAGGAACAACCAAGGGTGATAGCTGTAGTAAAATTAATGAAAAGGTATTTCAACTCCAATACCTACTGAAGCTGAACGTTTTAAAGGATGTTTACAATTCAGGAGTGGAATTGATTATCATAAAATTTCTAGACGGCAAAAATGAAATGAGTAATAGGTAAATTGTAGCTTCATTCTTATTCATCCCATGAATCAGAAGAGGAATGATGAAAATGTGCAAACGTCCAGTGACGATGCAAGAATGCAACTGTTATCTACTTTAATATTCATGAGGGTTATTTTTCGGTGCGAATAAGATTAAAAAAATGTTTTCATAAACTAGACTCTTTCTTAATTTACGTTTAAGGACTTTTGGGATACTTTTGTTTTGCTTAAAGTACACTTTTTCTGTATTTCAGCGCTCTTTAAGCTTGAATAAATCATAAGCCCGGCATAAAATTAGAAAGATTATGTAAATCCTCCCCTTTTTAATTTTTTTTATATTGAATTTCGGCTTCATTCTTAATCCTCGAGGTACTCTTTTAGTAGTGGACTTTATTCATTTCATGGTTCTTATTAAAAATAAATACTCTAGTAAATAGGAACTTTGAGTAAAGCCCGGCAAATAAGAAAAAATTATATCATGCATTGCAAAAACACACTAAAAACCATGACGAATGATAAAAGAAAGTAATCTAGAAATTGCTGGTGCAAATATTACGAGTACGTAGGCGATCAGAGCTGGCATTCCCGCCGTTCCAGAGAACAAAAAATATAAAATTGTAGGAATCAAGCAACTTGATGAGGAATTCAAACAGATATTTCAATTTCAAGTAATTATTTTGTGACCCATTTAAATCAAGGCCACTTGAAATTCTGAGCAAATAGATATTTTTTAATTATATCAAATATTTCCATTTGCTGGATATGTTATATTCAGATATTTACATGGAATGTATATAAAATATAAAAAACATTTGAATTTAATAAAAATTTGGCTTTCAAGAAACCTAAGTGCCTATTTTCTAACGTGTGATTAAACTCAACAAAGTATTAATAATTGATCTGTTTTCGGCAAAATTTCTTAAGGCACCTTAGTGTGTTAATAGGGTTGTGTATGGTGCGTTTAATGTCAGTCGCAGTTGCCTTATTGACCAAGGTGTAGCACCTATTGATAGTTACTGCGGCGCCTATGACAAGTTGCCTGCCTTATTTGCACATTCTTGCGCCAGCCCTCCTTATAATTCACTTGCTTGCAGCTTCGCAGCAACATCGGACCACAGCAGGTGGCCTAGTCAGTCAAAATCGGCATCCCCTTCTAGGGTGTAATGAGTCGCACAATCAGGCTTCGTTATCCATCCATCAGAGCATCTGCAGTTGTTCACTGCTCGATTCGCGGAGTTGTCTTGGTTGCCTTCAGGGCGCGTTCTATTTCTCTCTTTCCGCTATTTACTTCTGCCCTTTGCTATTTTCTTTTGACATTTCTGAAAGGTATTAAACTAGATCTACAGCTAAGTCGACTAAACTGATATTTTATCCACTCTACACTCTCCTTAGCCACTTCTCTCTTAGCTTGAGAAAGCTAATCTGGTTATGCCGCGGCCAAATCTGATCGCACAGCAATGAAGATGTATCATCTCGCGATCTCAGAGCGGGTTTCGTAGCTTTGTCGCTGTTTTTCATTTTACATACTTAATGAGCATACTCCTTTCACTCGATCTTCTCTTTTGCCGCTACGCAGTTTCATCCGTTCTCTTCCTTTAAATTTCTTAGAGACAACTAATCTAGTTGAGAATTGAACTTTGCTTTCCACCAAGTTCTCTGCAATGACTTATCAGGCTACTCAAGTAAGTTACCCAACACGCAGCTTAGTTAGTCTTCTTGTGCAAATTTCTTTGAGGAAGCTAATCTAACTGAAGCTCAGGCTTTTTGCTTTTCAACAGACCACCATCAGCGGCCAAATTTCATTCCCTCTATTTCTCTGTTCATTCTCTTAATGGTTTCGTTGCTCCCACTTTTTAAACAGTTTCGTAAAAACTAACCTGACTGAAAATTTGTATATACTGTCTACTATCAAACAATCTACAGTGACAGAACATAAGACAGAATTTCTTAATGTGCCGTATGGTAAACAGGGTCATGTCTTTAATGTCAGTTTTAATCGTCTTATTGACCATGGCGCGACGGCGTAATGACTAGTTACTATGGCACTTATGGCAAGTTGCCTCATTTGCACGTCCTTGCACCGGCCCTGAGTATGCAGTTGGTATCTGTAGATAATATTTACAGTGTTAGGATACCAATAAATTATTAGTTAAAAGAGTCATGAACATAAAATGTTTTTCATCCACCATAACAGTCCTGAACGAATAGCGCAACGAAATGTGCAAGCGTGCACGGACAGCCAAGATTCGGAGATGGCAGCAGGGTAGGTGCCTTAGTAGGATTATAGTTTAGTTCATGGCAGTCCTGATACTATCATTTTTCGAGATTTTCGACACTAGGGAATGCAAGAATCGCTAAGTTTGGGTAGTGCCATAGAATAATCATGATTGTATATATTTTGTTTAACGAGGGATAGGCTGATAACAAATCTATTTGTGGCAACTAATAAATGCGTTTCCATTTATTGCTTCCACTCTTAACTCATGCCCAAAGTTTCCAACTACAGCTTAGGGTATATCAGTGTTTAAATCTAACAGCCTGAAAAAGCCACTAAACAAATGTTATTCTAAGGCATACATGAATTAGCTCCAGCAAAAAGTAACTTTAGGGTAAATATCTAATCAAAATAATTTAGTTCTGATAGTCAAGCTGTAAAATATAAGAACCTGTTTCGTTGTATATACGAACCAATTCGGCTAATTTGGCTCCGTGCCCATGTATGGTCGAACGTGTGAACGATCAACCTCAGGTTAGGTAGAACAATCATGAGGTGAGAACTTTACCATCAATTTTCCTACATGCTATTTTAATTCTTAAGCTATTTTCCCAGGAATCTTTGTTGGTTAACTGTTTGTCATACGGATAAATTTCCAATTTACAAAAGTTAAATACGGTGACTATTTTAAATGGTATATTGATATCTAAAGTTTTGCTACTATCAGGTGGCCAAGATCACCAGGAAATATCCTGTTTATGTAGGATAATTACTAAATGAGGATCGTGTAGGTTAAGGCTCAAAAACTGAAAGTAAACGTAGAAGGAGCAAACATAAACGTAAAAAAGATGTTCGCTAAAGATGTCGTCGAACATAGTTCTATACGATATAAGGTAGTTAGGAGTCTTTTGCTAATTATCTGTTGATGTACTACGGACGAATTTTGTTCCTGGATGGATTTGCCAACAAACAGAACTGTACTTATAGAGTGGCTATGTATGGTAAAACTAAAGTTTAGTGAATACGAGAAATATTGTTGTCTATGGTAAAATCAAAGTTCAGCGAATACGAAAAAGATCGTTGTCTGATGTTGTCTGTGTCCAGGAGCAATAATCACGATAAAGCGACGACGCCAAAGAAAAATTTCCTGGAGGTTAACCAATATGGAGCTTTTTCGTTAACATCGCGTCATCGTGATTACTACACCTGGACACGATTGGAACAATAAATGATCAAACTTTACTTACAAAAATCATAACAACAACTTTCAGAAATGACAGCAAATTGAGTATTGATTAACAGCAGCATAAGTATCAATTACAAAATTGCGTTTTCAACAAGATGTATCCACAAGCCACATTCTTTAGTAATATTCCATAGTTTCAAACATCACTTTGTTTTTCTGTTAGAACCAATTTAAGCACCAAGTACTTCCCCTAATAATTAACAGCATCAAACAGCAGAAACTGAATTTTCTATCAGGAAATTATCAACATCTCAAAACAGTCTGCAGCAGTGTATTCTGTGTTGCAAGACGACGTCTTCACTAGAGGACGTCAGCTTCAAAAAGTAATCAATAAATTAAATATTCAGCAAGTTGATCAAATACCAAAACGCATTCGATATAAAACGTTTTACTTTTGGTCAGGGTAGCCAAAATTCAAGCATCGGGTTTCTAAGAGACAATGTAGCGTAGAGGGTGTAATATAGTACGATCCACACTATTAATTGCGTTGAGTAAGCTACCGTTCACACTTCCAAGAAATATAAGCCAAAATATATTATCTCCACATTTTCCAGCCGCAATTAACAGAAATGCAAAAACGCTTCATTTATGTAAGTCGGCATTTCATTTCTCAACCTGGTGGTTTTTTAACAAAGCTATGCACCCAGAACAAATGTTGGGCTTCATGCGACTAGATAGAATTCCTTAGAAATGAAAATAGAAGACCACAATAGGAAAGACTTTTTTGCCTCAAATCTTTTAAAACTTCCTATCCTTTTGGTAACTGCATGTTTTGGATATCGTTGTCAAGTTTCTACTGTTAGCAGGCATGCACCTTTGGGAATTGACTCAATACGGGCTGTGCAAACATTCATTTTGAATACCTTAAGTATGACGTTTCACTTCATATGCAAGTGGCCAAACATTTTCATTAAGTGCACAGTACAGTTAAATAACATCAATTGAAAAACTGTTTCTCTTTTATCTTCATTAATATTAGAAATCACGCCCATGCTAGATAAAAAATTAATATTAGATACCCAAGATGAGAAATTAAACTGATTTCTAAACTACCACAGGTTTCTCCTGGAGCAAAGGTATAGTATTGAGGTTCTCAGTACTGTAACCAACTAAATTCTTAAAGCCGTTTCGATTAAATTATTTAATTTAGTTATATCTGCAATCAAACTCGAATGAGTTGTGAAAAGACTTGTACCTCAAGAATAGTTGTCGTTGGTCATTTTGAATGAAAACTAATGAATTCTAAAAAAAAAATCTTTTCTTGCTGGACTCATATACCTTCAATTTATTGGTAAGGTACCTGTAAAATCATTTCGTACTGTTGGGCAATGTTTTAGTAACTTAGGTAACTTCGTTGATAAAAGGCACATTAAGTGGCTATGAAGTTCCTACGTATAATCGAGAAAACTTTGAAAACAGTAGTCAAGAGATGAAGAAAGTAAGGCATGAAATAAGTTAATTTTGGTGAACAATATATGGCTAAAGATCACACTTTCGGAATAACTAATTTGCAGGAGGATCCCCAACCTAGAACGCTTTTACCCTTCGGAGGAAGTTTTTGGTCGGGCGAGGAATCTTCCTATATAGATGAGAGGTCGATACGTGACCAGAGCGATAAAACAAATCAAACAATATGTTTTCGAGATTCCCAGGACGCCACCTCCATTTCTGCATAAGAAGCCCAGAAAAAAACTCAAGCATCCCACGAGACATGCCGACAACCTCACTCCTAAATTGGCGGACTTTCACCTCGACACCTTCCTCGTACACAAATATGGGCCTTATTCACCCCACCCCCCTCGGGGTTACCGTAGTTAGCGGTCCTCGCGCTACGGTAGCATTTAAGAGGTCCAAGGACTAACACCTGGGCAGACTGTTCTCACGAAGGTCTTTCTGTGGTTTTGTTTTCCACGACCCCGCCAAAACGACAAAAACACATCTCACAGCCAGTTTTTTCCCCGCCCCAGAAACGACAAACCGCCTTCCACGCCGCACAAAACTTTTTCACACGACCCAACTAAGAGCAAGCAGGATCTGAATTGAACTTGTACTATTTCCCCAATAAAACAAGTATACTTTACCATTACAGCCGACGAAGAGTTAAACTTTTAAAGCTCTTAATCGTCGCCTGAAAAACCAAGAATTTTTAGTTTTACCAAAACGAAACCATCCTGATTAGTAACAATCCAAACACTTTACAATTCAGCTCAAAATCTGTAATTACCCAGCGTACAGCAACCAGAAGAGAAATTCTGTCTAAACGTTCTTCAAAAATCCGTCGATTTAGGGTTTGATTTTCAAGATTCTCAAAAACCAAGAAAACTCGCAACATCTAACATTATGTTTGGGAATTTCTAGAATTTACTCGAAAGCGGTGCATCACAAAAACAATGCAAGGCAGTTTTTTCTGACAAATTAAGTCTAGATAGAAATAAGTTATCCATTTCTCCATGCGTTATATATCCTTTCTGAAAAGATGTATTTGAACCTTTACTTTTGTTTCTGGTAGGGATGCCGTTCATAGGTTTCAATGCTTACAAACACCAAAGATTGCTAACCGGACACAAGAATTAATCTAAAGGAAGAGTCAGACTGTATCCAAGTGTCTACGGAAAATTGCGGAATCTGTTCATAATCTTATTGCCAACATTAATTTTCAAGAATCTTCTAAATTAGCATTGGCGGAGGTATTATCCGGTTGAACTGCCTGTGAGAATATTTCCTTTTCCTTTCTAATCTTATTTATATTTGCACTCAAGTAAATTGTTTAGAAGAACGTGACTGATTTTTAAATTCATATTTTGGGTAAAATCCTCACTTCATTGTTTAAAGTTCCTTTGCGTTCAGTCTCTTTTTAAGTTAACTCTTTTTTTTTTTATTTAATCATTGTAAATGCAATGATCCTAAAACGAAACTAAGATCAAATGTATTTATGGCCCTTCCCTGTTTATTTAAATACCAATTCAGGACTCTTTCGTATAAATATCATGTTCAGCATTATATCAAATTTTGATTTTCGCATAGTTACTTACAAAATGTTCAAAACAGTAAAGGTTTACTTTCAAAAGTATTTTTGAATATTCATGATCCAATGATGTTTTTAGCGGTAATTAAGGCAAGGATCGTGCAAGTTTACAAAATAAAAAGGAGGCCAAGTTGCTAGCTTCTTAAGGTTTCCGTAATTCTTTAATAGAATCGTATTTGCAATCCTTAAAATGGCCTTTTTGGCAAAAGCTGTATCTAAGTCTCTTTTGTATACTATTGAACGGAGCCTCAAATGATATCGACAATTTCTTTTTGATATTAACTCATTCGGTTGTCAGTATTCAGCCATCTAAGGAAACGTTTCGTGACGACTGGACTCATGTATCGATTCTGAAATTTTCAATACGCTTACGCTGAGAATGCAAATTGTCTGTAGATATAAACATTTGATTTAATTTACTAAAAACTAACCTTCTATGAGACTACCAACTCAATACTGCAAAAAAAAGGGAGTAGACTTCCAACGAAGTACTTATCTTATTTTCTACGTTGCCCTCTCATAATAAAGAGCCACCAGCAGCTATTAAATCACATAAAATAATATTAATATTAATGCAACTGTTCGCTAAAATGAATTGAAAAAGTAAGCTTACATTTTAACTTCCATTCAAAAGATATTTATTAATCTCAAGAATCTCTGCCCCAGCAGGTATTAAACAGAAATTTTCTCGTAGATAATTTACGATGTTTGTTTGAGTGTAATTTGCAATAACTAGATGCACTTTATCATTCCGACAGGAAAATTTGTAATTTCCTTGTTAGAAACCGTTACGGTTTATTATCTAAAATGCATCTTGCAAAATTACATAATGAAAAATTGTTTAATCAAGTTCACAACAGAGAGCAACCTCAAGAAATTAATGTTGATAGGTTTTCTATTTGAAAATAAAACTTCAGACCTTTAACTTTTCAAATCTCAATTTTTATTTATCTTGTTCTGTTTATTTTGTTGGTTTCCTGTTTTTTGTTTTTCCAAACAATAATATTTATACTAAAATTTTGGCAACTGGTTTTTCAACTCATAACATTTATTTAGGTATTGTTTATTTATGTATATTTTTATTGTATATTATTTTAGGAAAGGGACAACTTAAAATATGAATGATTAAAATACATTATTCCTTTTCAGTCATCAGTTGATGATGTTTACTACACGTGCTAGCAAAAACTACTAAGGAATTTTAATTGTAGGTGTAGTCAACTACCTATAAATTCATAACTTACATCATTGCTTTTATTACATCATAGACTAATAGACTAGCATGGTGACAAATAAGGATTCTAACGTTTTATTATACTTTTCGAAAACTATTAAGGATGATGAACGTTTTCAAGACTAATTATACAAGAAAAGTAAGCTTACAATGAGAGCCTAATATTAACCTATGCTAATTTAATTGCGGTCGAGGGTGTATTAACCTTAATCGCTAAGGGAAGTCAACAAATCAAGATATTATTATTTGACTAGAGATTAGGATATTGTCTAATCCTCCCTCGTGTCCTACTTTATAAAGTTTGATTCTCGAATATCATCTATACAAAGCAAATACTAATTTAATAACGATCAGAATGTATAATAAAGGGTGTCCCCCAATATAAAGATACTAATTAGTAATTGCCTACTAAATGTGAAATTTATTATTTAAAAGCCTAACGTGCATGGATACACTGCATTGATCATAACTTACAAACTTTTATTATGACGCAAACAAGCATATAGGATTTCTACATAAATGCAGCATTAAATTCATTACAAAGTTACAAAGCAATATCGGAAAGAGAAAAGTTTAAGCCTTTGTTGTTGTTACATGTAACCTACTTTGTTCTTGTTTTTCACTTACAGTCTACATATTTCTAATTCTATTTCTTTGTAATTTTTTTCTTTTCAAGTTTCTTACAACTTCTGCGAAAGAAAAATAACAATAAAAGTTTTCCTTTTTAAACTTTCCTGAGGAATTAAATTCTTAAATTAAATGTAGAAGTGTTAAAATATTAAAGACATTCGAATTAATTATATGAATACTGCTACACAGTGTACGTTATGCTGCCTTTTAAATTTAATTAAATTAAAGGAGGGTTAATCCAGAATTTTTA
This sequence comes from Ignelater luminosus, assembly GCA_011009095.1. Taxonomy (NCBI): domain Eukaryota; kingdom Metazoa; phylum Arthropoda; class Insecta; order Coleoptera; family Elateridae; genus Ignelater; species Ignelater luminosus. The sequence continues at coordinate 233,016 of VTPC01002712.1, read as the reverse complement.
ATTAAGCTCTTTTAAGCCCCCTCATTAACGAGCAATAAGAATCTAAATTAAAATTTTCTAAGCTGAAACGAAAGTCTTCAAAGCAATCATAATTAAATATATTAAAACGATTAAATTCGTCAATAAAAAATCAAACGAGCTCTCTTTCGAGAAGCAAAACTTTATAAATTCTCGCTCCTTACGTTTTCTGGAAAGCGAACGAAACTATGCTTCCGACACTTATGAGATCGATTCGTAGAAATAAAAAACTCGGTTATGGTTAGTTCTATTGATTGTTCTTTTCGTTGAAAAATAAATCACGAAGCTACCGTTGACGTAGAAATTCGATCATTTAAAGGCGAGAGAGAAAGGTAACAATCGAGGTTTCAGTACTCAATTTCTAGACAATGACAAGGAAAAAAGGAACCAAAAGCTCACACCCGGTTGGTTACGCCAGGAAATGGAGGGCCAATTCTGTAAAGCGAAGAATTTCGAGTCGTTTTATATTTTTGCTGCTTGTTCAAGTGAGAAATGCACCTCGAACGGACTCTTATTAGCAAAAAATAAAACTAAGAACAGCTCAGTGGATTTTCTATTTCTGTCTCAAACACGATGACGGTTCACTTCAATAAAACAACTTGCGACACTAAATTGGAAAGGAGTCGACATAAGAAGCAATTTAAAACGTATAGAAACTCCTCAAAGTACGATAGTAAAAAGTGGAAATCAAAAAGACAAGACAATTATCGATTTTGGAGGTTCAAATTTGCCACATTCGCCGTTTCTTAGCCCTTTCACTCCTTCCTTCCACCTAAATTAATGGTAAATAATTCTCGACTCTTTTGCCAGGAAATTTTATTTTAACAACAAAAGTTAAGGGAATAAGGTGGTAGCAAAATAATAAAAGAGAGGGTGATTTATTTGCGTTCCGATAGCACGTTCATTGACCGAGCTCCGCTACATTTATCAGCGTTAAAGTCCGGAGTCCGGGACTGGAGCTACTGGTACTGGTGTAAACTACACAAACATGCCCTCACTTTTTCCAGCAAACTACATTGTTGTTGTCGATGCACAAACAATGTTTAGTTTAAAATATGTGAAGGCATTTTTTCCCAAACTGTCCGCTGAACCATGTACTTTTAACTAACAGACGGAGATTTATTGTCTATGCAAATGTACTCATCTGTTTGTGTTCATTCATAAAAACAGCAAAAATGTATTAACCGACTTTTGTGTTGTCTGGTTTAGTAAAAAAAACAAAAACAGCTGAAATAAACTTAAATTTGAAATACACCTAACAAAACCTAATGTGTAACGGTCGTAAAGATCTTATTATCTATATTATATTAAAGACATATGGTGAGAAGGTTCGTCGATTTGACATAATATTAGTACAAATCATACATTGCAAATACAGCTATGTTCAAGCTAAAGAATCGTTGACATTCATATAAACAGAGGCACGATGTTAAAATACGACCCCCTGCGAGGCAAACACACAAGTATTTTCAATTATTATGACAATATCGTCAGCAAGCTGCTTCAACTCTGAAGAATGCAAAAATGAATCCATTGATGTTTAAAAATAGAAATGATATGGCATTTAGATCTTTTAAAAACTCCCCAAGAGAATCTGGTCATCGTTTTGATATGTCGATGGTTACATAATAAGGCAGTGTTGAAGCTTTTAAAATGTGCCACAGGCCACAAGAGCAACGCTATATCACAGTATTTGATTACATATTTGCCACGCAGATCACCTTGTTCCATTTTTCAATTTGTTGGGATATTGAACTTTTGATTATTAATTATGCCCATTTTTACGATAACAGAGGAATGACTGCAAGAAAAATACGTACGACAGGAAGCAAAGTCAATCCTGTACATTACTCTTCAAGCTATGAGCAACTCTACACCTAGTACACTGGTTGTTCACCACTCTACTACGAGAAAAATGAAATGGTTAAAATGGTCACTAATCCTATTCTCTTGATGAGTCTATCTTAAATATGAAACCACCTGTAAATCAATAAAATGATTGGGTTACAAAGACACTCTACACGATTTTTCCTCGATGAGATATTATTGTGAGACTTTTTGAATGGAATCTTTCGATAACACTCAAAGAAATCCGATGTTTAAGTAAAAACTTAACGTGAAGAGAATCAAGTATTCCCATACAGAAATGGTTCCTTTATTTCTTCCAGTTTCAAAAGTTTATGACTGTTTGTAAATCGACTTTTATTCCTGACAATCCTGACTTTCAAGAGGATCCGAGAGAGTTTACACAAGCAAAAAATGGTTTCACCACTTTAAGATGTCGACTCTGTACCCACCCAAACGTACGAGATCTGTCCGGAAAATATCCGACCTTGTGCTGTAGTAAGAGAAAGAGCTAATTCTGGTCAATGACGATGTTTCCTTCAAAGTACTCCCCTTTGGAAGCCACAACTTTCTGTCACAGATTCCCCAACTTTCGGAAACACTCCATGATGTATTCAGCTTTCAGAATAACTAATTACTGCTTCGTCGCATTCTTTTTTTATTTCCTCCACATCGTTAAATCTCCTTTCTTTAAGGGTATTTTTCAATTTGGGGAACAGCTAGAAGTCGTAGGGGACTGTACGGGGACTGGCTAAACTGTACAATGCCGTGTTTCACAAGAAATTGCTGGATAAAGTGCGAGGAATAGGTAGGTGCATTGTCGTGGTGAAGCACCTTTTCCATAAATCTGACCGTCTCCTTCTCATTGCGTCACTTAATCGTTTCAAGACTTCTTGGTACAGTCAAACGTCGATTTTGGTTAATTAAAACTCGCACTCGTTCCGCATTTCCAGAAGTTTTTGCCGTTGCGGGCCTGTCAGAACGAGAGCCGCTTTCAACTGATGTACGGCCATCTTTAAGTCGTCTAAACCACTCTTTAATCTGCGTGTCACTAATAGATTCATTGCCGTACACTTTTCGAATTATATGAATGGTTTCTGAATACGAATGGCCTGCATACTCTTTGTTCGTCACGTTCAGTCATCGAGAGATGCGACGCGTGCGAGGTTCGACGTTTACTCAACAGCATACCGTTGTCGACCGAAGATTTGCAGTACGGTACCATCTGGCACGAGGACTCATAAAGATCCCCACTGCATAGTGAATACCTGTTTTCGACAATAGCACACGTAGGTACACAGTTAGAACACAAGGTCGGATAGTTTCCGAACAGACCTCGTATGGGAGAATCTGGTGAAACTTGAATAATAAACACATGATGAAATGTCATGCCTACATGCATACGTCCAATTTTGTTTGTAGGTTGTAAAGACCAGGAAATAAAGTTCACAGACATGTCTGCGGGTGGATGAATGCTGGAAACGTTATGGACGTACTCGTCATTATGTAGAGCTCAAACGTCAGTTGTGGTTCCTGGTGTTAGGTAGATTCGTCTGCATGTTTATTCTTCCCAGATGTAGCTCTGATTTATCTAGTCTTCCCTTCCTCGCGGCCTAAAGAACGTCTGCACCTCGGAGGAGAGAACGGGCTTTTGTTTTTGGGTTTTGCGTCCTTCGTGCTGCTCCTGGAGTTCTGCTTAGCAAACGTGAACCCAACCTATTAGATTTACTAGGTCATGTTCACCTGCGGCAGTGTCATCATAGGGATGATATGTATTAGACACGTACTACAATGACACCGTCCCGTATGCAAGAGATAGCTTGGCAAAGTATCATCATGATATGCGATACTCCCCTTGTTGCGGATCCTGTGAACATTTTCATCATTCCTATTTCTCTCTGTTCCTCAGGGTTTTTCCCAATATCCCAATATACTTTAATTTCAACTGTTCTTGTTTTCTTTGATTTGTGAAACTGCTCCGTGTTTCATTGGCATATGTCAGAACTGGTCACAGCATTCCACTATTGTACTTCAACTCTACTGGCTGCGTCTGTGTCCGGACACTCAAAGATTTAGCCGAATTTTGATTTAAACGTTCAATTATTTTTAGTTTTGATCATCCTTTTCTTTAGATATTTTTATATTATATGGTTTCTCTGTGAGATTGAATTGATTTAGCAGTTATTGCAAGACATCATTGTTGCTGATTACTAGTACGGTATCATCCACGTTTGGGTTTCTTTTCAAATGATTTATCTTTCTTTTTCTCTTAATGTCCCTAACAATTTATTTATGGTCGAATTTTTTGTCGGTAGTTCAGAAACGCTAACTCTTCTCTGGTTCCTTTATAAGTTTTCGGCTTAATGCTTAGTAGATCAATCAGGTGACTAGTCGTAACTAGCTATCAATTTGTTTCAAGGCTTTGGTGAGTATTGGCATTCTGGAACTTCCCAGTCAACGATGAAATAGTCAGAAAAACTGAAACCAGCAACTTTTTGGATTGTTCAAGCTCCAAAACTTATTGAAACTGTAGCCTAAACACAAGCCTGATGAGAATCAAGATACAGTCAAAGGCTCAAATAAAAACTTCTCCGTGTTCTCAGAATTGGCAAATATCGTAAGGAATATACAATTTGTAAAGTCGCAAAAGAAACTCGTAAAAAATGGAATTCTGGGTGGACGTTGATTATCGATAAGTGTGATATGAAAGACTTCGGAATTAAAGATCGATAGCTAGAGCCTCTAAGATGTCAGCAATAGAACCATTGTCGAGATATCAGACGTTGAACTTACAGCTACATAGTGGCTCAAACGAGTGGGGTATGAAGAAGGAATAATTCTCTTGAGAGGTTGCATGAGTAGCACGGATCGAAGAATGAGTAATACTCTAGGTAGGTATTGATGACAGCTTTTAGCATATCATCCATTTGCATTTCGTTGAATATGTTGCGTTCCTTACTAAGTTTATTAAGTGTATGGTCGAGTCATTTGTGCGTTTTGTAAAAATTAAGTCTTCAATGGGTGTTATACATCTACTGTCTGCTGTGGGACAAATGAGCAAATCAGATTGACTGATCAGTAATTCCTGAAGATGTCTTCTTCACCATTAGATTTTTAGTCATATAAGTTTTTGGACATCCTTTCCCCATATTTCTTCTATCAAAGCATATTGAGTGTTTTGCAAACCATCTGAATCGTTTCATTTTGAATAATTCTTGCAATTGAAATGCAAAGGTCACGTCTTGTCTAAATATCTTCACACACTTGGTATTGAGTTTCACGTTTTTAATACCAAGAAGCACTTCAGTGTTTTTCTATTCTAATGTGTAACTTCTTCAAGCTATTTCATCACCATCCTTGTTAAATCTTTAGTGGGATTTGTTGTTCCAAAACTAATTATTAGTTTGGCTCACTCATTCTTAGCGACCAAAATTCGATTATCTCTCATTTCCTTACAGTTCCTATGCAACATCTCCAAATTGATGTCCATTTCTGTCTGTAATTAACTTCAAACAATAATATTTTATAAGAAAAATCCCGAAACAAATAAATAAAACTTTTTTTAATTTCACAGTTTTTATAAACTATTCTGGCTTTTACTACCACCAAAGGATTAATATGAGAACTTATAAGTCGGGCACGGTTCTGATTTTATAGAATACCGCCTGATTTGATAAAAACTTTAATACTTTAATCCGATTACAAAGAGCTTTGCTAAATTTTTCCGATATAATTTTAAAGAAGATTGTTTATTAATGGGATAATAGCTCAACCTTTATATGGTTAATAGAGGAGAAATGTGGAAAACTATGCAAAAGAGTTTAACAAGAAGAAAAAGTCATCACTTTTATTATAGCATTAAGCACAGAATTATTTGGTATTTATATTTTCTCGGTAGGTAGTAAACAAAATATTTAAATGAAGGTAATTTAATGGCATGTTCTGTGTTAACTTTACATAAAATTGTTATTTTAATGTAGCTCTCAAATTTTGTTTTAAATCTGTAATATCCTAAAATGCGGCTTATAAAAGTTAAGTATCGTACATATCGTATTTGAATTCAAAAGTAATTAATATGATTTTACTAATAAATAAAGATTGTTAAAATCAAATAATTTTCTTTAAGAAATTAAAAATTAATAGTTTTTGATTTCAATTTTTGTTATACATGATTTAAGGCTGCCTACTGATTGATAGTCCAGTCCGGTGTATTTGAAATTTTATATTATTATTCCAATATATTCCTTAAAATTGTTATCGGAACAAGGTAAATGTACATAATGTATAATATAAAATGTAGGCTTGTAAATATTAAATTTCATTATTATAACAAAATTTTCTTTCTAACGTGTATTTTTTATAGTTTTTATAACCCAAGGGGTGTTTCACATTAACAAACAGCAAAAAATGGACTACAAAGTAGACACAACACTATAAAACATACCATCAAGCTTGATTCGAATAACTTCATGTTATTTGCAATTCAACTATGTTGGCATTTATTTTAGCAATACCTGTCAGCTTTTTGAATTTTAAATCAACGAAACGGAATTTTTAAAATTTTTATTTCTGAATAATTTTATTTTTCAAAAAGACCAAGAAAGGCAGAACCGTTCCAAAAGACCTTGTAAGATAAGAAATTTGGTCTAATGAATTCTCCTCGAAAATATATTTTCCCATTTACATACGCACACGCACACCAAGAGAACTGCAAACTTTAATTTCTGAAATTAAATTCTTTAATTATTCTGGAGGTCGGAAACATTACTGACCGAAAGTTTCTGCTTTTTTACTTCTCCATTTCACGTTAACACGAAAAAGAACTTTTTTACGCATTTAAAACATGCAGTTGCTTATGTAAATTTAGTTACACAACGAGCAACCAAAATTGTAACTACTCAAGATATAAAACATGTAAATGCATAAAGTGAAGGTAAGAGGAATATATTTCTTCGCATTCTAACTCAAGTAAACAGAGTGCCGAATAACAGCAGGTGCGTTTTATTAGCGCTTCCTGCTTCAGGATTACATTCCTGGAGGATCCCGAAGCTTCGCTCACCAGGAACTTCCACAAAAGTTCAGGTTTCGCTTCGATAAACACTTTTAGACACTAAGTAGCTACACTAGGAGTTTTTATCAAGATCACGTTTCACAAAATTAGATCTGTCTCTCGTATATAAGCGTTTATAGTCGTTCGCTAGATGCTTTAAAAACACATTTTTTTCCTTCTTTTTTATGGTGTCACGCAACAATTTTCATGATGGATACTGTTTCGATTCTACAAACATGCTTTTAATGTCAAAAATCCTTTAAGAACCACTTAAATAGATGGGTTATGCCGCTGTTTGCCTCGAAACTCCCAAATGACTCAATCAATTTCTACTTATCATTCAGAGCGGTTTAATTATTTATTCCCTTGTTATCCGACGAAAAATAAATATTCCAAAGATACCCTGATAGCAGACACTTTAATGTCTTACAATTTTTGTTTTTCACTTCACATTTTTTCTTCATTTGTAAGATCAACCATTAAAAACTACTTTGACTATATTTCACCAATTACTTTTGTTAGCTACTTTCGTAGAATTATAAAGAATGTGAATCTTTCCCAACACTCTGATTCTTCTTTGGGCGACTAAATTTCGGTAAATTATAATATTAGAAGTCAAATATCAAGCTTTTTTCCCTTCTGTCTGGTCGGACATTTCTGTGCGCACGAGCTTTTTAAAGCAAAATACAATGCAGTACCATTTTTTTCATTTTTGACATTAAATGACTTTAGAACATTAATGCACTGCGATTTTACATTTGAGGTCCCACGATCCGCATTTTAGACAAGTAACCAATTGAAAACTACAATTTTTAAATTGGGCCACTACACGATCCGCTCCAAAGCTTAGATTAGGAGCAAAAAAGTCCTTACTTGTAGAATCTACTTCGCTTTCTTTGATTAACTCAGGTTCCTCAAGGAGATAAGCTTCTTAGGTGGATGAGCTTTTCGAAGTAACCGAGATTTAGATTTAGATTAGGGGGATTCTAAGATCACCTTTCTTGTTATTGTATTGCTTGAATAAAAATCAAAATAGAAATCAACTCATAGTAACTTAGCTTTCGTTATCTTTTTCCTCTTTAATTTTCAAAATATTTAATATTACAAAATCAGCTCTTTTTAAAGAAAACCTGTCAAGTTAGAAATAATTGATTTTTAGGTCGAGTATCACACTTATTTTCATTTAGAATTCTCTGGGTGATAGATTTAACAGTAGAACTTACTTACAGTACTAGTTCCCAAAAAGAAAAGTATTCTCAAATTGGAGGCCAAATAGGTTTTCGATAATAGATTCGAAGCATTCATAAATCGGTCGTTGATATTGCAGACAAGACCAGACAGAGGCAAACAACAACAGTCGAACAGACTGCATACTTTTGGCAAGAAAAAGGAATAATCCCGGGCAAAATCGATACGACCCCAACGAAATTCCTGCTGGTGGAGAAAATCGAAAAAAAGAGAAACGAACCCAAGGATAAAACCTGACAATCTCGAAAATTAAGATACCTAAATTAAGCATCGATGTGACCAGAAACTGTTTAGAATATGTATAAAAAGACAGTCAAAAGCTTTTTTAACCTCGAATAAAGACCCTAGACCACAAACAAATGCACGACTGACCGCCATATTCACTTAATGTAAAGTCGTGTGATTTTTCCTCAAGGACTATTATAAAGTATAGAAAACCACGAAGATCCTAACGTGGAGCTTGTTGTGAGTTCGAAACTTACCATCTTATGTATTTAGTAACTAGCGCGAGTTGTCATTTTAAAGATCGCATTTACTGATTGGAGAATTCGAGCTGTTCCCTCTTCCTAATGCAATAAAATTTAGAATAAGTTGCATTTTACATGAACCAAGCTGACTTCAATATTTCGACGAGTCTTGCAAATAACTTTTGAATTAACAGTAGTAGGCCAGAGTGGAGCTGATTATGTATCGATAGTAACGGTAAATTACGAGCTTAGAAAGCAAAGCTAGATTTTATTGAAAACGATATAACGTAAGTAAAATTAATTCGATTTAGCGAAGAAATAAGCCGACAGGAATAAAATAAGTTTGAGATTAAATAATTCATTATAAACTGATAGTGTAATTATAATAATTTCTTGCCTGCTACTAATTCCACTGTCACTTAAAAAGAGTAATGCAATAGTAGAATATTCGTTTGATGTTCGACATTCAATATTTTGGCTTGGGCAGAAAAGATGAAGACAGTATCTTTAAGAGGAATGGGATAATTACAATTTACACCATTCAGTTAGCTCCTAACTATCCCTGTAGTAAGTCCCTAACTAATGAGCCCAATGGGAGATCCATCGCTGATCTCAATTAAAACATTAATGAACACGCAGGCAACTAATCTTTGAAATATAGAAACATATTAATGCAGATTTCTTACAAATTCAATTCTAAACTCGCGACGCACTTAACGCCATTTATCGAAAGCAGAAAAAAAAATTGAATAATTTGTAACTATAAAAGCTATTGGAATTTATAATTCCTTGGAGAAAACAACTAGTGTTTTCATAACTGCCCGTAAAAAATCAAAGTGTCTGTTTAATCAGAGAGATTGAATTCAGAAAAAAGAAGAAACATTTGTAGTGTCCCACGCTTTTCCATATTTTTTAAAAGTTAAAATTTTTAAGAATGTTCACTTCTACGTTGCGCCATAAACTTCACGAAAAAAAGGTCCTGGTGTTGTCAATTAATTCCTTTTAAACTACCGCAATATTTCACTGAAAATATTTTAAACGTTTGCGCATTATAGATTAGTGTAGGAAAAAGAATATCGCTTTTGACAATCAAGTAATTCTTCTGAGATTACCTGCAGTATTTCTTTGATCGTATAGAATTTTGCTTTTGTCTAATTCCTCTTAAAGGACCTACCACAAGATTTCTGCTGGAAATTCTTAGGACTCATTATTATCTTTTTCTACGAAGACCTACAGAACCCCACTCTTTGTATGTACTAGTAATATAAAAAGCTTGTCATTATTTTACAGTAGATCAGTTCAGATTCTTTACGATTCCTCGACAGTTGTCATAGCTAGTTTACTTTTGTTAACCTGTTTATAAATCGTTAACAAATAACATTAATTGTTTTATTATTATAAACATTGTCAACTGATATTAGATACCTTAACACTTTTATTGTAAAGAAGGTTAAGTTCTAGTAAAAAGTTGGGAAAAGTCTCAAAGGGTCAGTTAGAAAAGGCAGAGGTTCCAAATAAAAACAAATTCTAGTAAAAGCTAATTTGTACAACTTCAACATAATTATCAGCAATAATGGTTAAGTGGCTTATTGTCCATTTCGCTTATTAATTGGTCACAGAGACTGAACCGATTAAGAAAGCACAACCTTCATCACTAGATTCAAAAAAAATGAGATAAAATGGTTAAATGTAAAAAACCTTACTTGGGAAAAAACCTAGATATTCAAGACAATAAGAAATAAGAAAGTGCCAATGGGATATCTTTAATAGTATGCGTTTTCAGGAAAAGCCATGGAAATCAACCATAAAGTTTGATTTGCATACTAAGCCTGCCAAGTTTTTTTATTTGTGTTGGGCTTCAAAAGCCAATTTTTGATAATTGATTACTTTTATTAATATAGGTAGTCAATCAATAGCTAGTTTTAAGTTTCTTCAAGATAGCTTCCTTTGCAAGGAGATTACGATAGAACAAGTTGATCCCAATAATATCACCATCATCATGAAATGAAGATAAATGGGAAAAGATGATGAAGTATGGAGCTCTGGAAGAAACCTAAATATCCAAGATATCTATCTATCTGAACTGTTCAGAATGTTTCGGTTTCTCAAAGTCCCCTTTCCCACTACTTCTGATTTCTATTCATTATCCATTTCCATTTTTAGAAGCTTATTTTGATATTATAATTAAATGACAATCTGAATATTATCGGCCTAAATCCAGATCTTCTAGATTCTCAAAAATAAGAATCCTGTATTTTTGTATTTTTAGATATTTTACAAGCCGATGTTACTGAAACATTCCAAGAATTTGTAAATCCTTTTTCTTTCCTAAATCCAGAGTATAAATATAAATTGACCTTATAAAAAGAATCAAATAAAAATTTGAACCTAAACTTTTAGAGTAATTTCTATGATAATAAATTTTTATTTAGTAGGAAATGTTGACGTTTCACGCAATCGTTATCTAAACTGTTCAAAAATACCATCAATAACGTCCAGAAATGTTACCAGCAGTTCTTTCTTTCTCATTCTTCTACATGGTTGATTCGTTAATATTTGACGGGCCAATTCTTATATATATTTAGAATTTTATAGATTTTTTATTAGCAGCCAGTTGTAAAATCAATATTTGTGTCCGGTGTAGGATTGTCGTTTGCTTTGACAAGCTTGAATAATATTTGTGTTCAATTTCGGTCGGAGAACGCAGTCAAACGACTAACAAAATTACTTTTATGCGCAAAATGGAAATTGAATTTACAAGAGTAGGTTATCAAAATTTTTAAGAATTTGATACTCTATCAAATTAGTCTTTTTACATAAACGTCGGTTCATACAAACATATTTAAAAGGAAAGAATTTAAGAAAACGATTTTAATTTTTTCAGTTTATCTTAAAATTGTTCTGGGGAAACGGTATCAAACGACACATTAGGGTCGGTATGAGTTCAGGAAAAATGCTAGGAAATAAGGGTCTGCCAATTGTGCTGTATTTCAAAACGCAGTTAGCATTTTCAAACTTGCTTATTTATCTCGGTGAGTGTGCAGGGAGAGTTGTTTGCATTAATGTAATATCCCACTAAATTTCTTTTCTAAAAGATATTTCAAGACTCGTGCTAAAATTTAAAAGATTTTTTCCAGATTTGTTCCGAAGAATATTTTAACGAGTTCTTCTACCCCCATAACTTAATCAAGAATACATTTCCAAACAAAGCTCATGTATACATACACACACACGCACAGCTTTCGCTTTAAATTGAATTTATTTTAGATGTAGACTGAATGCTTTCGGCAAAAACCTTGACTACATGATTGTATACTTCTTGAATATTACGTGGAATATTTACGAAGCATAATAATAACGCGACATCAGACGGGATTGTAATCTTTAATCTCTACGGCAGAAACGATATTACATACTTTTATACTGTATATATTCGCCCACATACACCATGCATCGTTTTCTGCCTTTTTCATGATAATAATAATAATAAAACTAATCGTAAATATAAAGTCCAACGTAGTTTTTGGAAAAAAAGCGTCTGTTTATTATCTCCGGGATTATTTAGGAAAAGAGTGTTTCGTAATAGCATTAAATGTAACTGGCGTATTTAACTCAACTACCCTTTGGTATTCTCTCCCTTGCATTAACAATCGTTACGCAGGGTCGTTGACACACAAAGTTCACTTGTCGACCTCAATATTCACTCCATTACAATCGCGATACTGATTTTATGCTGAAAACATCGTGATTTCATTCTGTATCAGACAGACTGATAAATAATAAACAGCTTGGCGAGTTTTCCGCTTTATGTACACAAAACACATCATAAAAAATAATGACTTGTATAGAACATTTCAGCATTTTGATAAATGCAAATTATTATGGATTTTTATCATGTACATTTTGTTTTAAAAATTAGCCTACAACCATGTTTTTTTTGTTGTAAGTGGAATTAAAAGTGTTTGCTCCATCTTGAATGAACCAAATATTTTTTTCAAAGATGTAGTTACATATTTAAATAGTACATGTTTTGGGACTTTGAAAAAAAAGGATTAAAAGCAAAGATACATTTTCTGTACAGCTTGGTAGTTTCTTTTTGGGATATATAAATAAAGATAGTATCAATTACAATATAAATCAACCTTATTACACATCAAAAGTACTGATTCAAAGTCTTTATATGTTCTATTGCATCTACAATTCCTATAACCTCTAGAAATTCTATTCATACCTTGATTCACATTGTCTATTTAGTAGTTCTCTCAATTTCTTTTTCCTTTGCTAGTATCTAACTTATCTCGGCAATTTCTTTCTCAATGTTAGCCCAATGAGCAGAAATAACTTATATTAAAGAATTCCATCGAGAAGCAATGTATAATAAAAACAATTAAAGATATGGAATAGTATAATGAAACACTGCTGCAGATAAGAATTCATAAAATGCAAAATCTGCTGAAAAAAAAAGAAAAAAAACTGAGTGATTCGGGATAAAGAATGTACAAATTGAATGATGAAGATTTCCTAAAGAAAAATTTTTGTGTAATACACATTTCAAAGGAAAGTGTTTGAAGAGAAACAGAATTTTAGGCTTGCATGCTACAAAGACGCTTTTTGGACTTCAAGAGACAATATTGACCACCAGTTATTTTTGTCCTTCTTCTGCACCACACATGCAGTATTTGCCAAATGAAATATGAGTAATTGATGGCTAGTTTTCGATTCTGTGATGCAAAAAAAAGTTAGAACACACCAAGATTATTCCAGTAACATAACCAAAGTGAAGAGCAAAAGCATCAAAATCAGAAAATTAAGTTTTAGAAATCTCAAAGTTACCGAAATTTACAAAATTTGGACGAAGTGAGTGCTGTTTTATGTACATCATGGTCTACATGGTTTCACATCTACCACAGCTGGTAAGCAATTGAACATTTTAAAGTAGATCAAGAATTAAAAATGTTATAGAATTCACAATATATGGCAAGAAATAAGAATCACACATGATCAAAGTAGGTAGTTATACGCCATCCTTGACTTCTACAAACTAAAAGTTTTTAAAATTTGTTCATTTAATCTAAATTACAGCTCGACCAACCTCAGAAAAGCCCCGAGTGGGCGTGTACGGGGGAGCTACATGTTGACCAAGTACACTCGCATTCTCATTTCCGGCGGGAAATTTAAATAAAACTAAACACCGCCAATAACATGCAATAGATTTAAGACAACTTTTTGTCAGTTAATGTACTCGAATAAAATTACGCTTCTGATTGGTCGACGTTGTTTGTTATTGAAATTAGTTCGCATATTTTCCGGGGCTTTTCTGAGGTTGGTCGGGCTGTATTTCGTATTCTAACGATGTTGATATCTCGAGTCAACAAAGTTTACACATAATTCAAGTCAAAAGCTCTAAACGAGTTAGCGTAACCCAAATGTAAACACTGGTACCAGTAGTAACGTTGGCTTGGTTTTGCCTAAAACGCAGAATATTTATCGTGGTTATTATAAACCAAGGACTCTTGCGAATATCTTATATTTCCAATTTAGTAGATGCTTAGTTTTCAATTTCATATCTCCACGATCAAAAGAACTTGATCTGTGTTCGTAGAACAACAAACTGGTATTTCGATATGCTTAAAATCGGAAAGAAAGTGTGAAATAGAGTCTACTAGGAGAAAGAAGTTTTTGAAAAGTTTGATTCAGATCACAGACTAACCATGGCAATCAAAATCTCTGTTACTTCTTACTCCTCGTCGTAAAACTTGTGGCTTTCTATGGTCGTCGAACTGTTTAAAGCGACGGAGTTTTCTGGAGTTCGTATTGAACGCGAAACACGAGTCATTATTGCTTAGGATGAGACTGTGTGGAAGTAAAATTTCTCTGATTATTTTTCAAGATTTTATGAATACAGAATTTCTAGATTCCGTTGACATTTCATGATCAGTTCGGCAATCATCAGGCGACTACTACTTAGAACATTTCTCTTCATGATACTAAAGTGGATGTCCTTCTTTCACCTAACAGAAGGATTGAAAATTTTTCACCTGTTAAATATGTCTGAGATATAATCAGTAGAAAACTAAAACAGCTACCCAATCCCCAGATAACCATAAAGTATCGGATGAACTGCATCGAGGTAGAATAAATATTCTCACTGAGTGAATGCAGATTTGAGTTTGTATGTCAAGAGTTCAAATCATCCTTAACAGATGAAGCCTTTTTTGCATGTCATTCGGTATAGATCAAGCAGTTTATTAGTCTGTAGGACACAATGGTGCAACGATAACGGAACATCTTTTACCTGAAAATGCAAAATTTTACATTTCAAACTAACAAAGAGATCCTTAAAACGAGGTAGCTTGAAAGGAGTCTTAAACAGATCACTGCAAGAGCAGTCAAAGACTGGAAAAAAATTGAAAAATACATTTAGAGCTTTTTAGAAATATCGAAGGAATGATTGCATTGATTAGATTCTCTCAATAGATATTACAAGAGGCTGGTTAGAAAGAACCCTCCTTCTGTTTCTCTAATTTTAATGATAAGATCGCTTCTCCAACACTGGCATAAGCAACCCCACGATCTCTGCAGTGCTTGGAGATGCAGTGATTCAAGGTAAGCATGGTGCTAACAAAAAATTAGAAATGTTCAGCTTCAACTTGAAAAATTGGTGAATGACCTTTAGCAATACCCAGGACGAATGAATTCGAATAATTAACGTCAAAAAGACGTGTCTAGTTCACCACTAAATAACGTTTTTTCAAATCTAGATATGACGACTTTGAATTCTGACATTTTGGAGTTTTATCAAACGTAATTAAAGGTTATTCTGCTAGTCAAAATTAATGCAACCAACATTTATTGCAATTTATCGCAAGTTACACTGAGTCTTGTCTCATTGCCAGTTATGGACAATAAAAAATGAAAATGCCATTACAGAATCACACCAACCACCAACTATAGAATTGCAGGTTTTATGATCTTTTTTTTTTTTCTTTTTCAGCGGCACAAAAGTTGTTGAACAGTACAAATACCTTATTAGAAAAGAAATTACAGAATGAAACATGAATAATGAAATTCGATAGCAATACCCAAATGAGTCATTACTCATTGCAATCGAAGAAAACGTAACTTTTATTAGACATTAATCTTATCTACAACTGCATACCTATCATACTAAAACAATTTATATGAACTGGTAATGGCTTTGATTAATAACATAAATGTTGGCGTGAGTAGGTGTTCCAATATAATATTCAGTTTCCGGTACGAATTCACATTTGATATCGTTTAATCATAATAATAATAATGCTGTTAATTTGCTGTTAGATCCTACCATTGGATATTGAAATTAATTATTTAGCTGTCGTATCGATGTATTTAATTTATGGTGGTACTTACAGTTAATTCTATTGTTTACTTGTCTAAATAATAACATTATAAACAAAAACTCTTGTAACATAACATATGTTTTGAGAAATAATGGCTGTAACAACAAAAATTGAAAAATTGTTATAGATTAGTATTATTTTAGGTATTCTATTAAACTGTTGCTAATCCTATCAACGTATGTTTATTTGCAGAATTGTTATTTAGAGTGGAATATAAAAATAGATTTCTATTGTATTCTGTTACTAAAATTTATAATTTTAAAATAATTTTTGACGCGTTCATTAAAACTTCTTTATGCAAATGGTGTATTTGATAACGACACCTGAATTGCAAAAGGCTTATAAATAAATTGAATCTTTAAATTAAAATCAATAACCAATTAAATCATCTCTTATTTAGCAGCAGCCCTCACCGTTCTTAAATATTTAACTTGATCGATATGCTATCGAAAGGGATGACTTCAAAGGTAATTTCGTCCTTTACCATTTACCTTAGGATTTTTACTTATAAATCGCACGTAGTATTTTATTCTATTTGTAAATTTGCTAATAATGAATACGAACTAATTCAAGAAATTTATCATTATCATTCATCTACATCTGTTCGTGCTGTCAGTTTGAAGCAGAATTGAATTTTATTATACATAACACAAACCATTTATTTAAAATCTTCTTATCAATAATCTGCTTGTGGCAGCTCGTAGAGCAGAGAGCGCATTTTCTTTGTGATCCTTGTATTTTTATATTGTTTTATAAGAAGATTCCTTTCGCCATTTCTAAATTTGTTCCAGCAAACAGAAAACATTCAATTATGAATTTTGGAGAAACAAAATGCGGTCTTGCGTACTGGTATATAAAATTCTAAATTTGCTTGACAATTAAGTTTAAAAAACTTTCAGCAACTTTTCATCTTTAAGTAGAAACCACGGTCGTTCAAAAAAAAGGAAACCCAAAGGTTTGTTAATTTTCAAGAAAAAAGGTCTACAATTCCCATGCGGAATTGATTAAAAAAACAGTGGAGGCTAATGATCGTCGAAGGCGCTGACTACAGCAAACAGGAGACCCACACGACCCACTTCCCTTACGTAGGATTACCCAAAAGGACGCAAATCCAAAGGGATGCAGATCCAAAGGGACTATGTAGAGAAAGTGAAGCGTGAAACAACAGAGGTTCGTTTAAGGGCCAAAAAATAAACTGTATTGAATAATAAATTAAATCAATGCATAATTCTGTTATTTACACTCTTGTTTCTGGCAGCCCTTCGCTACGCTCAAAATAATAATGAATTTAAAATTCAATTTTTCCATAATTATGCTCCGTCCAACTCCTGCCTAATAAATTAAAAACGTTAATTGTTTACCCGTTTTTTGTCTCTACAAACGAATAAATGAAATGTAATTTATTTCAATTACTGACTTTTGTTGAATCGAGAATCATTTGTTAGGGATCGTCAAGATCGGATGGAATGGCAAAAAATAACCTTAAAACTGGTCTGGCTCTGCAGGGTGTTAACATATGTTACAAAGGAGGAGTAACGGTGTTGCTGTCTGACCAAGTTACTCCTACAAATTAACAGTTAAAGCTACACAAAAAAAGTCGTTTCAAAAAATCCACCTTTTCTTTTGCATTACATTATTTTTTATAAATGATAGTCATGAACTTAGAACTTCCTTCGAGAACAAACACTTTCCTTCACTATTATTAGCTTAGGTTTCTAGAATCGTAAAGTTGCTAAACAGCTTCAATCGAACAGGCATGCATGAGTAAATAACAGCCTTACTGGTTGTGCGGTTGGTGGGTTTGTATCAAGTTAGCTTAGGGCAATCTTGGTCTTGGTGACCACATGGTGACCAACAAGGTCAGTCACCTACTACAAATCTTTGTATTTCGCATACAGAATATAACAAACGCATTCGTTATCAAATAATTCAGTTTTTTCAGATTTTCTTTTGTAAGTTTTTATATCTTTGGAAAGTTATTTTTATGATTTTTTCTCTTGATCGAATACGAAACCGAACTTAAAGATGCCACTGATAACTAAACCCCTCAATCCTATTAGGCTTTTTATGGACTTAATAAACTTACATGGACATAAAACCCTGACCTATAAGGATCTAAAGATGAAAAAAGATTTCTCCGAAAAAGTTTGTTGTTTTATATATTCACGAAGAATCTTTGTTATATAACATTTTAGGAATGTCTGTGGTTTTTCTGAAATATTTCACGTTCGAGTTATTTCGTGTTTTAAAAAAACGAATAATACGTTGTAACTGCTATGTAAATTGATGTAAAAGTCGAAATTGTACTTTATGATAATACAATCTACTCAATAATCTAGAAATAGTAGGCATTAAGTATTTCATGTGGAAATTCCATTATCTTTTTTCGATGCCAGCCAGTCTTCTACACTTTTGATGTCTGGAAATAATTCCTATACTATTATAATATTCTTTGCTTCTGTCTGTCATCTCTTCTTGATAGCGATTTATCTATTGTTGGTTAGTTTTCGTAACATAAAGAAGACGTTTTGATTTATCTGACTACAAAAAGATCAGACTTCGCTGCAATAAAACAATAACACCGTTTGTTTCAGTTACTGTAGAATATAATATTTGAAAAACTGGAACCGACACATTCTCCTTATGATAAATACGGTACTTGGAGAAATTGACAAAAATACAAGACAATAAAAAAGTCATCTAAATGCAAATATATTATCAACTTTTGGCCAACTTCCAAACAATGTAATACACGCCATAAATGAAAACAAACTATAAGGAAACTTTTAATTTTATTCTTCATGAAGTGTCATCAAAAACTATTTTGTTCGGGGTTTCCCAATTTATCAGTAATATCGTGCGATTAAATAAAAAAAGATCGAGTCAGCCATGAAATTAACCCCTCGGCTGAACTTGGCAGTTGTATATTGTTTGATCGTTTGTTACTCTAGATGCTGGTAAGTTGGAAGTATATAATACATCAGGAGGCCAAGAACGTTCCCTCGGGGACTCCTGAATGGATGAGAAAGCGGCTGGAATTTCTCCATTGATGTTTGTTTAGAAAGTTAGGTTAAGATAGCGTAAAAAAAATTCTTTTACTCGAATATCTTATTTACATCCAAAAATCCCATTTCTAATTACTTACATCAGCGAGCGTTCAATACATAATGCACATTCGTCCTACCAGGCGTTTATTGGTAGTTTGGTTGTAATGCGTAGTGGTGTGTTCTATGACTGTAAATTCAAAACTTTCTTTATGCCTTTCTGTCTTTTGTTGTTGCCAAGCATGAGTTCCAGAATATATGTTTGTTATTCTAGTTGCCCAAAGATGAATTTTGGTCTCAGCGAGAAAAATAGTGACTCAAAAGTGTTCTTTTTCTAAATTGTTCCGATATGTGCAAGATAAGGTAGAAATCTAGTCATTATCGTTTATCAAATAACGACAATCAGTAAGTTTTATATTCTGAACGAGAAAGGCTACAGACAAATTCAGCAAAGATGAAACACCAAGCGTAGGTCTAACAATACACGTTCTTTGAGAAAACTTGTGTTTCTAAATTAAGTTATAAGTTTGTATTCAACTAATGGAAACACATGGAACGTTCTAGATGTATATAACAATGCAAACAGAGCACTAATCACTTCAAGAAATGAACCCTACGATTGTTCTACAATGGTTACTTCATGTACATCAATTACATCTCACAAGCAGCTTTCGAATTTCTGAGATTAAAACCTCGTTCTTGAGAAAATACCACTAATCTTGAATTTCTTGACAATTTCAGGCTTAGTAATTTCATTAGAAAATTTTGCCGAAGCTTTTATGTTTTTGTTTTTGGCTCCAAACTTTCCAGGATGCAAGTATCCTGAGGTCATAAGAACAAAGACCTCTCCTCAAAAGACTTTTTTGATCTCTTAGGAAGTCATGAATGATGGACTATTCTGATTTCATCTACTATAATGACGGGCAATGTCCAAACCGAAAAGTAGTAAGTGACTGAGACCAAAACGAAGGTCATTGCACCATTTGCTGTTTCTTATGTCCTAGAAAAATTTGTTATCAGTCTTTGAGTTAGTTTTTTACCTGCACGTAGAAAAAGATCTAGTAAAGTACATGACCAACAGACTCTATGCTTGCTGACTGCATAGTTTGGAAGTGAGCGAGAAAATTCGAAGCTAGTAGAAAACCCACTCAAAATTAACGCTGATTTGTAAGGCCAGATTTGGCAATTTCGTTGAAAAACATCCAAAACAAGAGAGAATATGGTATTGAAGATTGGTTTCTTATTGCAACCAGAAAGTCACCATTAAGAAATTCCATTCGCCACCCACAGCACTCTTCAATCCCATGTAATAAAAGGATGTCCCAGTTCAATAAACTTGCTAGGATCCTAATTCGCTCGGCCAAGCAGCCACTTTCAAAAGAAGCAACTCCAGCACTATCTACAGCAACATCACTTTGAATTTGCCGAGTCGTCAAACACTTTCCTTCAAACCGAACCTCTGTTCCTTAAAATAATTATTTTATTCCAACAAAACAAAAAGCAACCTTACCAACAAAAATAAAAGAGCTAAAAGAAAAAAAATAATGAACAGATAGAAAATGAATAATAATAACATAAAATAAAAACAAAGGAGGCCCAAATAAACAAACAGCAAAAAATATGAATCCTGAAATAAATAAAAATTTGTTTATAAACAATAAAATTACATTAACATAAGAAGGTTCCAAATTAGAACAACGGAGAATCATTGAATCAAAAACAATTCAGGCTATTGCGATCAAGTAACACAGTTCTCTATGTAATTCTTCGAGACAAGTGTACTTTGGTTTTGTCATATCCTGTACCTAAAGGGTAATTACTAGATGCTACACACATGATATCTTCGTTATCCGTTGAGACAAAACTAGAATTGTTCTGAATTTTGAAAAATGGAATAGAAACACCGTTACATTCTCCAGATCTTCTGGCTGTTTTCAAATCTTAAAGAATTTCTCGAAGAAAAAAAGATTTTTCATTCAGAGTAGGGAAGCTTTTAACAGTAATTTAGAGACTTTAATTTAGTCCCTTCTTATTTCTGTATAATGGAAAGCAAAATCTTTGACATCTTTATCATATCCTATTCGTGTTTCAAAAAGTTAAAATCAAATTTAGGAACGTTTTATTGAATTGAAAAATGGGCAAAGTTAGCAGTGTTCAGATCACCAAAACAAAGACTTTACAGGTAAAAAATTCTTGAACTATCAGAAGCACGAAAAAAGGTATTTTGAGAAGTCAGAAACTGACAAATAATCTTCACCGAAATAAGGGTACGGATGTCGAAAATCAATAAAATAAGTCATTGCAAACAATGACTTTTGGAATTTAGATACGACCAAGAGATTTACAGGCAGACTAAGCTAAAAGTATCAAAGGTTCCTGACTTTTGAATAAAATTGATAGACAAGACAACTTCTACATGTTTCTGATCAACTACATAGAAGCAATCAACATTTGACTGAAGGAAATAAAGAGGTACTTATTAGACAGGCAGAAAACCAAATGCTAGAATTTATGTATAGGCAAAAAAAATTTAATTTGCAGTGATCATTACATTCCAAATCTGAATTTTGACACGTTCAGCTATTATTTTTTTTCTTCTAGTTGGCGTCTCATGAGGAAGACCTTTACATAAGTTATCAAAATGGAAATTTAAACAATGACATGGTTCAAAGCAGGAAAAACGATTTCAGGATTTCTACTTAGGTACTGTACAACTCTCTCTTATAAAAGTTGGCGGAATGAAGCCCAATGTTTTGATAGTCTCAAAAAAATTGCAACATTGCAGTATAGCCGCAACAATAGCAAGGCAGAGATAATCAGATGATATATGTACCAGGAAAAATATGAGAGGAAAATCTTTAAGAAAACAAAAAGGAAACCTAGAAAAATATAGTTTGGTCAAACTACAATAACACGGATAAGCAAAGCTCTAGTGTAGTTTAACCATAAAATGGGAAAACAATATCACAAGATTTCCTAAATTTTAAAATGAGCTAATTTAGCAAATGTGTGAAAACTACATATAATACGAAAATAAGATGTTAAGGTAAGGACGGGTAAACCATGACTCCGGGATCGAATTGACTTATATAAATGGCTTTATCAACAAAAACTAATCTTTAGAGATTTAATCAAGCAATTTGATTTTAACGAGCCCGTGAAAATGATAATGTACGTAGAGTTTGAATCATGTTTTGGTCATACATTATCAGTATCAAAGTATTTACTTCCTTCAAGCTCAATGGTATATGCTGCCTGGTTTTGGACAACCAGGTCTGAATATATTTCCCATAGCCATTTCCTTCCTTCTAAATTAAAATAATGATTAAAAAACCAATATCTAATAAGAATTCTACATATTGTAAAAACCTAGAATTCTTTTACTTGATACGATTATCCTTTTCTCTCGCTAGCTTGTCCTACCAATAATTTCGTTACGGTTTGCCAAAAAGTTCGTTAAGATTCCGAAACGCCAAACAGCTCTTAAGAAAAGTTGTGTTTCAGAAAGTTTTGACGTATCTATAGTTGGAACAGTTGGACTGATGTGATGATCTTTACAAATTTCCAACGGAAGCACCAAAGGAAGGAATTCTTTAGAAATATGAAAACGTCAAATTTCCATATTTTAGCTTTCGCCAAAAAATCTGCTAAAAAACGACTTGTTTAATTTGTCTGAAAGTAGATGAATTATTTATAAAATAGTTAGTCGGTAAATTCGAGAACTTACAAACACAATATATGTTTCAATGCTAGTACAATTCTTCAGTACGTCACAACCAATATTACATGCATGTGGTTTACCATATTCGTATTAACAGAGAATTGCATTAGCGACGTCATCTATAGCGAACTAAATAACATAACAGCCGCAAACCAATCTCAGTCTATCCTGTCGCAAACCAGAGTGCGGATACTATACTAGATTATTTCGTTTGAAAACATTACACATTTCTACAATAAACAAAGTCAAAAAGATAATAAAACACTCCAGAATGTAACGTGTGTGGTGGCCATGTTTGTATTTGGTCTTGATAACTCTTTTTACCTGACAAATCTTTTTATTCGTTTTTCCTTTACAACCTTTTTCTTTAGTGAGATATAACAATGGTCAAACCTGATAAATTCCTTTCCGCAACTTTTATTTTGTGATATAAAGATTCTTTCATGAACAAGAAATGTCCTTTTATCAGAATTATATAAGAAACAAGGCCGTATTGAAATCCCTATTCTCAGATTAAATAAAGAAAGAAAGAAATCATATTTCTCTATATATAATAAATGTTTCAACTATCTCTACTAAACAATCAAAGTTCAAGACATTTCATAGCGTGTCGAAATGTAATTTTAAGAAAGCTATTCATTTTAACGGCCCAGCTGACACCAATTGAGTGCTTTATAAAGCATGTAAGAACCTATAACCTCTTACAGCATGTCGGGTAAGCTGTTGAGGGCATTTCTTACTCCGGTGCAACGAATGGGCTATTTGTTACTTGTCCTGTCAAACCTCAAGAGGATTTTACACAGTGTCTTGCTAGACAAATAAAATATCGAATGTGTTTTATTTTGGCCTATACAGACATTGTACGTTTATAGATTGCAAAAATATCAAAACCAAACACATGTGACGTTAAAAAAA
The DNA here is from genome assembly GCA_011009095.1 of Ignelater luminosus. Classification (NCBI taxonomy): domain Eukaryota; kingdom Metazoa; phylum Arthropoda; class Insecta; order Coleoptera; family Elateridae; genus Ignelater; species Ignelater luminosus. Next base: position 209,326 of record VTPC01002712.1, on the reverse strand, counting down.
AGAGCCTTTGACGAAATTGTGTTTGGTTTCTCTTTTCAATTCCGCTTGGGAACGATAATAAACGTAATGTTGCAGATATATCTCTCTAGAGGATTCCACTGTATAAAGAGAAAGCCAATAGTTGAAATTAAGTTAAAACAGTTATGCCATTGTATCGAATGAGTTATAGAGGAACTATAAACGTAAATCTTTTGTAATACTAACAGGAAATAATGCAAATCGATACTTGAACGTTAACTAGGAATATCTCCCTGGACATTACTTTGACCAAATGAGAATTAACGATGGATTAATGAGATTTTAACACGCTACCTAACCATAATCATTGCGACAAATTGTGTAGCCGATGTTTTATCTGATGACGTATTTATTAAAGTGGAAATTTTACTTTATGACTTAACAAGCCCTGCATTTTAAAAACTTTTAATAACGTATCCTTTCGGTTCATTTGGTGTTTTACGAGTTTTATTGGTAGATTTAAGGGTGGCGAAATGCATATTTGATACAAACAGGTAAAGGAACGTGAACGTGGATAAAAAAGCAAACGAAAAGAAAGCTTGTGCTTATGACAGTTATTACGTTAGCCCTCTTAATGTCAAAACAACGTGATAATTTACACACACTGTTATTTCCCATACGTTCTCGTACTTTGGATTATAACCTCACTTTTGTCACAGTTTGGAGGTATCAAAGTTGTATAATACATCTACTTATTAATAGCTGATGCTTCGAACTAAACAGTATTCAAAACTGTATTTTTCCAGAAAATATCTAGAAGGTAGTCAATATTCTAGGTCATAACGTTTACCTGTAACGTGTAGGATGGGACATCAAATTAAACATTACTTATAATGATAAATCAACTAGAAAGGTTTGGGAAAACGCAAATATTGGAAACATCTAACAAGGATAGATTTGGTTGAAAAAACTCACTTCGAGATTATTGACGTTAAATGAAAGGAAGTGTGACAGTTGTCTATCTTTAAGCATAGAAAGGTTAGGAACAAAAATGAAGAACAAATATCGGAACAACGATTTGATTTACGCCCAAGAACAAGACAGATTAATTAATACAATGGAGTTACTTGAGACAAATTTTCATTTTGCTGCTTCTATTCTGCATGATCTACACCTTCTATGATTCGAACAATAATGTCAATCCGTAGCCTTCAACTGTGTGTGACTGAGATCTCAATAAGTTTCAAAGTCTGCCGATCAATAAGAGTCGATTTACAGTGATAAATACAGTCCAAATCAAAATCTTGTACGTCACTGCTACGTTCAGACATCATGGTCTTCCATTCAACATATTGTGAAGATATCTATAAAAGTGAAGATAAAGGTGAGTTTCAACAATGATAACAGTTCAATTCTCGAAACAATTATTTCAGGACTTTCTAGATTTTGTGTAACTCTTTTCAGAATTCTTTTAGTACTACTGCTTCTACTCTCAATGTTGTTGTCTGGAGATCGTTTTAAGAGCTTCGCTCGTCTTCAGCCTAGTGAAACTAACAAATTGATTCGCAGAATGATGTCGAGACATCGCAGTTTGCGCGTTCTAAATGTTCGGAGGTCATGTCGATGTCAGGTAGTAAGTTAGTGCTAGCAGTGTTGTTAGCAGTCTGGATCGAAACTGAGACGGAAGGCATCAGCAATGGTTAGAGTTAGAGTACATATGTATAACTATGGTGGTGGATGTCTACGGGTCGTATGAAATGGCAGTTGGAATTCAGTTATGGATGGCCGTGTGAGAAAGCGGCTATCGGGAAGGGAACTTCAGGAAAGCAAACCTACTAACTTCACATTCCAGGGCCATTCGATAAGCAGAATCTCAATTCCCAGGAGAGTATACAGAAAATAGAGCCCAGCAGCCATGGTGTATCGTTTTCCCATTGTATAGAAGTTCATTGGGCCGAGAAAAGGGCAAGCCTAGAATATAACTGAAAATGCGAAACGTTTAAGGCGTATTTAGTGGGGTACACAATTAACTATATTTACATGTACTTCTTTTTCAATAAATGATGTCGTCGGTTCGACCATACCTAATGAAGTGGCAGGGCCGCCAAAGAGCTGAATTTAGCATAGGATTCACGGATTAAATACTTAATCAAATCTAATCAAACTAATAACCGATTAATCGATCTCATTAAGGTTTCATTAAGGTCATTCATACATGCCTTATTTGTCAGTTTGCGCAGAAATAAGAAAAATTACAATTCAAGAGATTTCTTAGTAACCGTTTCCGAAAGTATGCAGGAAACTTTACCAACTCACACTACAGGTAATTGACAAACAAAAAGTGATCATCATCATCACTTTTGAGGTTTAGATTAGTCAAAATATTGAACTTCAAGCGAGGTCAGTCTATACAAACTGCTACAAATTGGTATTGCACAAAATTCCACAGAAACATGTATAATACAACTGCAAGTAAATAATCTCAATTTGTTTAATCAGTAACGGCCTTGCAAGACCCTTTTAACTATTACAAATGGCACTTAAATCGACCAAAAACAAGATATTGGTTCATCGAACAAAAATGATACGACGAGCTTCGACTCACTTACAAACGCAGCCCTTAACTGGCTCTGGGCAGTGAGCAACATCTACATCAAAAGCTTTCGTTTCAGGGCCTTCCACTACGGAAAGTCCTATTGGTGAATACACGCTAATTCACTTCAGGTGAAAGACCCAGTTAGGGTACGTTTATGTTGGAGCAACGATAAAAGCAATAGGAGCGATGATAAGAGCGACGATAAAAGCAACGCGAAATTTTCTTTCTTTGTGGTGTTTATATTGGCGCTATCAGATCAGCGCTATAAAGCATTTCGCATTGCAATTTTAACACCAAAAATGTTAAAAAGCATTTAGTAAAAGACAATATAAGTGATTTAGAAGATGAGATATTTCTTTCTTCAAATGCAGTTCAGTGGTACTTTCTGAAAAATCGTCGTAAAAAACGTCAATATGCAGCGCATCCCATAAACACGCGATTTGGTGAGTTTCATCATCTCTACAATGACTTAAGAAAGTACCTAAAAAAATTTGCTTGATATATAAGAATAAAACAAGTAACTTTTGATTATAATTTGTCCAAAATTGGTGACAACTTGGATGAAGTATGGAGCAACAGAGCGAAGAAATGCAAATAATTTCATATCCTCGCTTTTATTATCGTTTGTCTACCGGCGAGCGTTGCACTTACGCTTTCCTCAATATAAACAGTTCCATATGAAATAATGCTAACCTTTTCGTTGCTTTGCTACTATCGTCGCTCTTATCGTTTATCGTTGTTCCAACATAAACGCACCCTTAGACAAAGCAACCAGAGGAGGGAGTTCTGTTCACAAATTAAGTCGCCAAACTCAAGAAAAGATCTAACTAGGTAAAGAACAAATAATTTCCTAGAACGGCAATGTCATTATATTTCGTACATTGCTACAACATAAATTAGAAAAAACTTGTTGTACCGGGTATCCCATATGGAATCCCATTTTGATATCAGTACATATAACTTGGAAATACTTAAGTTCATAGAATAACAACGATTTTTTAAAAAGCTAGAAGCAACGAGAACGACAATGAAAGAGGACCATGTCTTGAATGACTTATTGGCTGCATATTACCAGTATTGGTGTGAGTTTATTTATTTTGATTACTTTCTAAAGTAGGGTTATGTTAAGGTGAAGCAAAAATGATGACACCAAGAACAACAAATGTGATATAAGCATGGATATAAACTTGTTGCTCATTTTGATTTTGAATTTATCGAGTCGATATTAAAAAACAAATATGCAGTTCTAAGGCCCATAAAGCAACGTTACAATATAGGTAAACTAGTAAAGAGTGAAGAACTTATTTCAAAGCCATGTATAAAAGCAAAAGTCATTAGACATCCGCTATTTTGGTGTGACAGTCTTTTCATCAAATATTAATCAAAATAAAACCCGTTTAATATCAATAACGTCTATGGCACTTTTTAACAATACTATAAAGACCAATAAGACATTCAAAATAATACAAAGGTTTGCTCGAAATGGCGCAATGCAGACTTTTGATAAAGATAATTTTTATCGATGATGGCATCAACTTTAGACTCTCTAGCTGAACTAAAAAGAAGAAGAATCAGAAAAATCAAGTACAAAATCAGATGATTTGGCCAATGGAAAAATGAACAGGGAAGTATCATCAAGATATTAATGTGAGGAAACATACGGGTTAGTCATCAGTTGTAGATTGCTGTGGAAGAAGAGATGAAAATACTTTTTGAGTCGACAAGGTTTTCTAAACAGCTTAGCGGTTTAAGCCAAAATATATTAAGAAAAAGGCTAAATAGGTTAATGTATTTTCTATAATATTTCCGACTCATCTAATTTACTAAATCTAAAGAAATCACCAAAAACAATAAAAAAATAATTTTCTGTATCTAAAAAACAAGTTATTTAACGGATTTCTAATTTTCAATTTACATAGATTGTAATTAGGGATCCTTATAATTTTATTTCCAAGAAACCTTACTTAGAATATTCATCGTTTTTTCAAGCTCTGAATAAATTTGAAACCAATTCTCGAAGAGTTAAATTTGATATAATAAAGCCCTACAAAAATTCCTAACCATCAGATTGTTTGTTAAGTAAAGACTTTGAATAAGTTTGAATGAATAAACTACATCTAACTTTATAGATTGTACGTAACAGCACTGAAGAAGCCTTTCCAGATAACTGCACACGTATTACCATTCAAACAAGTGAAGTTTGCAAAAAAAAAGAAGTTTCAAAATTTTTCTCGGTTTCAAATCTCCGTCTTATACCAACCAAAACTTTAACGTCTTAGCGATTCTTGTATTTGCCGAAAGAAAACCCTAGAAAACTAAAATCCTTTCAAAAGTTTCAACTAAAGAAGGGAAAAAGCTTTTCGCACGTGCATACCTTTCTTATTTCTTTATACAAAGGTTACTTTCTGTAAAATCTTATACTTCTACTTTAAAACAATTCATTTCCTTTTTCTTCTTTATTTCCCCCTTTTCTCTCAACTTAGAAATTTAATATAAAATCTAAGTAATTTTCATCACATTCAAAAATACAACACAAAGGGGATACAAATGATAAAGAACAAAAAGAATTTCTCAAGTAAATATTATGTTAGTAGCTTCACGGCTTTCTTTGATGAGAAAACTCAAGTTAAACAAGATTATAATAAGACTTCCGTCCGGTGAGATGAGCGAACTTGATGAAGATACCAAAGAGGTAATTTAATGAATTTCTAATCAATTATTCATCGACAACTTCGTTTTACGCTTTACTCTCCTCCCAGTGTAGTCATGAAGAAACACTAAAAATTTTAGGTTCAACTATAAAATCCAGACCAACTTTAATAACCAATCGCCGTTTTATGTTTATTATCACCTGACACTTATCTGTAAAAATTCTTTACGAAGCGCAACGACTGCAAAAATACACATCATGAACTCCCTACAAGTAATAAAATTTATTTTCTTCCTTTTTACACAAGAGTAGAGTGGATGTGAGTTTTTTAGATAAAAAAAGGGCGCCATTTGTATTTTTCACATTGACGATGTAGTATGTGCTTATGGGGGTTCATTGATTATCGAAATTTCATTTTGGTGGGTTGTTTGAAACTTGAGACGAACAAATAGAAGTTTTTGTTGTAATATAGAATGATGAATTCATTCTATAAGTAACATAAAAGGTAAGAAGGGTATAAATTTTATACTTCATAAAACGATAGATAAAAATAGCCTTTTTTGAAGCCTAGAAATTTTAGTGTTAATGATGTTTACCTAATCCGGAAAAAACATAAAAATGATGTAGGTAATTTAGAAGTTTTCGTATATTGGTTTTTCTATTTTTAAATAGAACGAAGAAGACTTAAAGAAATTTATCATTTTAAGTCTTTTTTTTTGAAAAATTACCATCTTGGGTAGATTTCTAACCTTCGTCTTTCAATTTTGCGCAGGACGCAGTTTCGAGTCCTACCGAAGTTGGTAAGTTTTCAAAAATAAACTTAGAATTTTCTAAAGTTAATTTACATCCAAAACTGGGTATTATCTTTAAAAAATTTAAATAAATTTTAGTTGATCCAACTTCAAGAATTAGTAACGGTTGGTAACTTTTTTTGCGAAAAGCCAACATTAAAAAAAAACATTATCTGAATCTTAGGTTTCTTTTACAACTCTAATTAATGTTTTCTCGCAATTCCGTTTAAAAGATATTTGTTCTTGATCTTTCTATTTTCTTCGTTTGTTTTCTCATTTTGACTTGTACATCACAGCAGGACTCGTCTTTTGCACAGTAACTGCATGTTTGTTTAGTTACATTCAGAAGCTGTTGTTGGAGTCCCCTAATCCAATAAAATGTTTCAAGCAGTTAGTCAGCAATCTTAGTTTTATCTTACTTAAGCTATTGCAGAGACATTTGCGCTCTAAAACCAGAAAAACTCTTTCAATAAACAAAAATATTTAATCCAATCATTCTATTCCGTATTTTGTCCAAAAGCCATGTGTTACCAAAGGGAACAACATTAAGCAAATTCTAGGGAACAGCGTCTAGAAGTCTTAATGGCATTTAGATCATACAAACTCAAGACAAATATCACTCCTAAAGCAGGAGTGAGCAGACTCGCCTCTTTCAAAGCGGAAATCTGATTCAATAATTTGCTTTTGACGTTCAAACTGTAAAATATACGATAAGGTGTGTAGTTGTACGTATCAGTTCGATCATAAGGTCCCACCTTCCTTGTAAAACAATAAAAAACAATCAGCACCTCACCAGATTAACTCTCAAGCGCTACAACACAGATGTCTGACCCAAAACAATTTTTACTTCTTCTCAAGGCCATCGTTCCGGTAAGATCCCTGAAATCAGAGCCTTGAGCGTGACGAGTTTGGAGGGACGTCGCTCAACAGGCCGTCAGATCTAATTTTTGCATATCAAAAGCAATGAAATCAGTGACTCTTGAACTTAAGATAATCGTTGACAGGTCCAAACGCCTCGGGCATCACAAAGTACCCTTTCAGCCAATGATCGTCTAGAACAGTAGTTTCTTATGGCATTCCTTCAGACTATGCTAATGTAGCTCGAAACTTCAAAGAGTGATAGTTGATAAGGCGACAAGATGGTGGGTTGCGATGCAGTCGTAGTATGAGTGGGTGCGCTCGGCGTCGTTACTCTTACATCAGCGGCGACGGTGAAGCCGACAGAGAACTAGAGACCGGACCGACGACGGAGTCGACCCCCCTCCAGGACGACCAGGCCGGACACAGCGCAGAGGTTTTAAGCGAGTTTGCAATCAACCAACTTATCCTATCCCTAATCGCGTGCAGCAGCATTCACCAACTAAGTATATTTCCACCTAGGCCGAAAACGTTCATGCCTACAGTGGCCTCTGCTGCTGCTTCGCAGTAGCAGAAACAATTATGATTTGACCTTGACCGGCGAGGAAAAGTATTAACGCAAGAGAATAAGTAAAAAATTGCAATTGTTCTGTTATTGTTAACAATCTGAACAATGCTTACTGGAAGAGTCAAAACCTACAACCAAGAATCAGAAACTAGTGTTCGAACACATCAAATCATCTGTATCAAGTCTTTAAGTATCCGAAAGCAATATTTCACCAAGATACCAAATGGGAAAACGATCCAAAATTTGGTGAGTCGTTATATCACACATCCAGGGTCACAAAAACATTCGCCGAAATTAGGCTTGGAACTGTATACCTGATACAAACAGTGGAGAAAACAGGGTTCGGCAAAAAAAAGAAATGGGATTTGGTTGGTTTCAAGATGACCTGGGCAATTTGGAGATAGAACGCAAGAGGTATCTAGAGGTGGTTGCAGCAAAAAAATTGTTCTAAGAACAAAAATTAGATGTCTAACCTACAGCCTACCTAGGTCAAACTTGAATCTTCCCAGATCTCCATTTTATACAAACAGCTGTATAAGAGTAACTGTACAAGACCAGTTCAGACTTACACAATTGTTGAATCAGCAAGCAATTCAAACATTAATACTTTAAAAACTAGCAAGATCTCACTGAAATAAAAATTTTGCTTTTTAACGAAGTATACGAATTTGATGATTCTGATTAGACTATTGTTGCATTTATATTTGATAGACGTTTCACTACTGGATCTTCTAGCCAATTACGCAATTTGAGAGACATTTTCTTTGCAAGTTGTTGCTTATTCTAAAATTTGATTTTCAGTAGCAGCTGTATGAGATGCCATAATTATGATAACTAAATTGCGATCCATCAATTCTAAATATTAGTAATTTGTTTGTATTACTCTCCAAACATGGCAAGCTTGAAGAAATCATTGAGTGAAACCCAAACTATTTGTTAGAATAGATATATCAAATTACTTCCTTATGAGTTTATTGTTCATAATATAAGACCGGTTTCGGCGTGATATATGCCTACTTAACCACGTATATTACTAAAGGTGACCTTGATATATTTATTTTAACATTCATTACTTTATGCAGAGAAATAGATCTACAACATTCACGAAATTATAACATCATGTACATAATGTTTTAAACTGAATATTATGAATTATGGATTTTCACCAATACCTTTTCATGAAGCACCCTGTACTTGAATATCAACCATCTGCTATGTTTTTAGGATCTGACAATGCCACTATTCATTCAGAAAACCAATTCTTGTATGATTTTATTTTATTTATTATAATTTTGACTAAAAATCACTGAAGCGTTCACGAAATACATAAATACAGATTCGTATCGTGCCTACCATTGTTATATTCTTTTCTTTCATGTTATATATGAGTTATAAAAAATCATAAATTCATGCTCTTTTAACATTAACTTCGTGCTCTATTTGTAAAGCTTCAATAGGTCTATACAATTTCTAGTAATGAACTTGCTCCTAAAATTAGCTTTTCCTTTCGGTTAGTATTTCTAAAAGAAAAGTTAATTAATAAATGTTCACCAAACGAAAAGGAATAGGTTATGTGTACCACAAATTACACAGCTTACTTTTCTTTTCTTCATCCAATATGTTTCGACTGGTTGATATTGGAATGCTTCTCTTATCTAACTTTCTCGAAAAGCGTGTGAGAAATCCCCAGTTATACACCAGTTTGGTTTATTTCAAGTTGACAGACCCCGAACTGTAGAAGGAATAATCAAATGCTCTGATAATGGAAAAGAAGCTTAAATAAAATTACTCAAGGATCAGTCAGTAGAAAATTGCCTTTGGTTATTTATTTTCAATGGGACGAAAATCATTTTGTAAAGCTATTTAGTCCAACTGGAATAATTTCCTAATGCACGCTCGAATGAATTTTTTAACTTTCATAATAATGCAGCAGTTGGTTATAAATCAACAAATGCGAGAGTAATTAGATTTATGGCATGCGAAATCAGAGACTAATGCACTGAAATCTGTTAATTTGTTGCGGTTTACGTTTATAAAATGGCGCGGGCGAACGCTTTATGCGCGCAATAGGCCTCTAATTGATGTAGTGCATATTTAAATAAGTTGCCTTTCATTACTCTACGGGAAACATCAGACCAAAAACGAATTGCTGGATTATTTATTTAGAACCCGTCAGCTTGGTATTAAACTTCAAACATTCTAGAACAACCAATGTTTAGTACGTACTAGAAATGAATTATTTAATGTTATCTCTCATGAAAATTATAACAAAATCGTCTATAATTAATTATTATTTGCTACGTTTTTAGACGGACATTGTTCAAGTGGAATTTGAATTAATATTTTATTAAGGGGGTAAATAAAAATTTTATGAGTCCAGCCAAGCCTGCAGTTAGGAAGGTCTTAAGGAATTAATTTGAGGAAGGAAGTGTCTAGGGTTTTTATGCTCGAGTATTTTCTTGGCTGCTAGAGCAATCTCGAAATAAAAGAACAAACGAGGTTCATCCGTTAAAAACTTTTAATTTTTTTTTCAATTACACGAGAAAACGAGAACTTTACTTGCATGAAATAAAATAGTGAAACCAAACTTTTTCTAGTAACTGTTAATTTCTCGCAACACACAGTATTTGCCACCTTTCTAATAAATTAGGCAATAATGAAACAAAATATTAATTTAAAAAAAACAATCACATTCTATTATGACAAACGTTTCTATTTATTTCTCTATTTCATCTTATGTAATATGTCATCAAACATCGATATTCATCTAAAACAAATAGTCAGGAAAGAATTTGGTATGGTTTTCACATCAAAAGCAAATCCGTGCCGTGCCGAATATAGTAAGCTTTGAAATCCTACAAGATTATTTGACAGGATCATGAATTTGTTTATGGAAAGAAGGGGAAAATCCTAGCTCAATTCTGTTACAACACCATAGCGTAATTTTATATTAGGATTGTGCTAGTTTTTTAAAAAAATCAGTTCCCTATCTATTGCTCCATAATGCAAGAATTATCCACTGTTTTAACCAATTTGATATTTTCATTGAATTAAAAGCAATAAATATCCAAATTCAAATTCCTTATTAAAAGGATGTTATTGTTCTTTGATTATTCCAAAACAAAAATTGGCATTAATGTTCAATAACTTCAGTTTTAAATGAAAATTCCATTACTGAAAATATTTCGTGAGTAAAAAATTCAAATAGTTCCTTTCGATATCTAGTTTCAGATCCAGATACTTTTTAAACCTGGATCTACTTCAGATAAAAGATCGTTTTTTTTAATTATGTACCCAAATGCAGATTCAATATCTAGCAAAGAGTATCTAGATCCTTCTTAGATACTTTTTATTTTGTTTCAGAAAATGATTAAGGATAGATTTATTATTTGCATTTTAACAAATTTAATATTACATGCTTAAAGCTTACATACAACATATAAACAGTTTAAGTTTTAGTACTTTTTAAGATTAGCAAAGTTCATGAAAGAGTTATAGTCATAAAGAACCTTGGTAAAAGTAAACAGTTACGCTAATCCTTTAATGCTTGATTACAAAATTTATGATTTAAGAGAGTATTGTCATGCCTTGGATGAATTCTTTTACTTATTGCTGTATTTCGTGAGAAGAGTCGAGAAACTATCCCTAACATCTGGCTAAAAAGATTCAAATTCTGGAAATTTTAAATTTGTTAAATTACCTTTAAAAGACGCTGCACTAACGGTACTAACATAATAGAAGCAATTTTAGAGACCTCATGACTCCTAGTTAACTATCTGAAAATGCAGATATGCCTGTATTTTTCTTCATTGTTGTATCTTTTGCTTATAAACCAATAATAATCAATCAGCTGTAAATTTGGTCAGTATTAGTAAATAGAAAAATAAATGTAAAAACTACAGTTACATTACTAGTAATCTTGAATATTATAAAACCATAAAATAAATAAATTTTGCCACAAAAGTGAATACTTTCTACTTCCATTTCTAAACACTAAATACCACTAACTATCAGACTTCAGAAGTTTATACTTTTAAATATTTGGATTTTAAATTCATTCAATAATGATTATTGTGGAGAAAACAAAATGCAGAGTTGAAACAGCAAAGAAAGCATTTTTTCGAAACTGTGGAAACTTTATAGTCTATAATCATGTATTGGAATCAATTATAAATTTGAAGATACATAATGGAAACACAACCACTACATAAGCAAGAAACAAGATGTTCTTTTGGACTGTGAAGTAGAACTCAACTATGCAAAGAAGTATCAAAAAATTAACAAATATCTGCAGAATTGAGCAAAATAAGCAAAAAACAACTGCTGCTGCTGCAAGTTTGTAATTAAACTCGCTGAAAGTACCAACAATTACATTTATACACCTAGGATGATCGTATGTGTAATTCTCTTAAGTTAAACTACAAATTTTCCTTGATTTTAGAACTCAGGTTTTGATCCTGGTATCTTCTATATTAAAAAGTATAGTCACTTCCAGTAGAATCTAGATTCAAGTATCTAGATACGATAGGAAGACCTTGTATCTGGATCTACAGTCAACGAAATGCGATTAGTGCCGCACTATATTTTATGCTATTTTATACCTTAAACTGACTGTGACAGTAGATAGTAGTAATAGTACTTAAGGTATATAGGTGAATGTAATGTAATAAACTAAACATCATAGAAAATTCGAAATTTATTAAAAGGATCAATAGAAATTATAAAAAAAAACTCAAAACATTGGGTGAAATTGTATTAGGGCCAAGGGCAAAATTGATGACAAAAAACAAAAATATTCTAAAGCTATTTGCTAGATAGGTAAGAATTATTGTTTTATCTACAATGAGATATAATTCTTCAAATTTAACAACTAGAGTACTTTTTAGTAACAATGTGGGACGTGAGAAAGATTGTCAAAAGAGGAAATAGCACAGATAAAGTTACTGAGAAACAGAAATGTATCTATTAGAAGAATAGCTGAAGATATTAAACGATCTCATCATGCTGTTGAAAATTATCTGAAACTTGGCGAAAATTATGGATAAAGAAAAAGGAAATTTGACCAAAATAGGAAGTAAACTAATCGAGACAGATGTAGAATTAGACGTGAAATCAGAGGATCTTCAATAACTGCAGCAGAAATAAAAAGTAAATTACAATTGCCAGTAACTGTAAGTCGAATTCAACAGGTGCTGCAATCTGATGCAAACTTAATTTACACAAAAAAGTAAAAAAGTCGCCATTATCACAACATAAAGAAGCTCGTCTACAATTTGCTCGAGACCACATGAGTTGGAGTCATGAATGGGGAAAGAGTAATATTTAGCGACGAAAAGTGAATAACTTAGATGGCATGACATTCGGAAAGCAAAAGAAGTAATGAGTCGCAATTTTGGAGAAGGAAGTTGCATAATATGGGTAGCATTATTTTCCTGTGGTAAATCTCAAATTGCTTGGATAACCAGCCGGATAAATGCAGAGATGCATACTGGGATTTTAGAAGATGGACTAGTGTCAATGATTGAAAACATTATGCCAGAGGATTGTGTGTTTCAGCAAGACAACGCAGCCACTCACACTGCACGACTTCTGAAAGAGTGGTTTTCTGCAAGAGAAATACCTGTATTGACTTGGCCAGCAAGAAATCCTGACCTTAATCCCATAGAAAACTTATGGGGACATCTTGCTCGTCAAGTCTACAGAGATGAAAAACAATATGACAGTGTAAATGATCTAAAAACTGCAATCCATGAAGCCTGTGGGCCAATATCTCATTGGAGCAGTTGCAGAAGCTAATCCATTGAAGGCCCGATAGACTTGTTGAGGTCATTTGTAATAATGGAGAAAGTACCTCATACTAATTGACAATGTCTTATTTTTCTTTGTAAATTACATTGATATCAGCAGTGGCACCAATAGAATTTCACCAGATGTTTTTGAGCTATTTAAGTTTTCTTATAATTTCTATTGATCCTTTTAATAAATTTTGAATTTTCTATGATGTTTAGTTATTATTACACAGCATTGACTTGTATACCTTAAGTACTATTACTACTATCTACGGTCACAGTCAGTTTGAGGTAAAAATAGCATAAAATATAGTGTGGCACTAATTGAATTTCGTTGACTGTAGGTATGTCTTTTGATCTGATTTAGATACTAATGAATCGATCTTTAAGCCTTTAGATTCAAGATACATAGATACTACATAGATCTATCGAAGTAATTATATTTAACTTTTGAAATTGAAGTTGAAAAATTTCCTTTTTAATACTCAATTTCTGATCTATCACATAATAGACGTTAATACTCGGAACCATTGTGTAGAATCCGATTTTTCCTGAATTTTGATACAGCGAAGATTTGGGATCCGACTTTATCTCAGATATAACTACCAGGTAAGAGTTCTCTATGCTCAACTAATCGCTTGTTTTATAAAATTCTGTTTTCTCGTATCAACTTTATCCTCATTTCATCAAATGGTGATTATTATCATTGCGTATTTCACATGATATCTTTTCCAACACCTTCATTTACAGAGGTAACCGCAAAAACCCTGTAGAATAATGAAACAGAAGATGTTTACAAAGTAAAAAATGTTGACATTTCTGCTCACTTTAAAAAACGAAAGATACTCTCGTATTTTTTTGCTTGTTGGGACTGGAAGAAGAGCAAGTGTCTCATTTGTATGTAAACTTGTGTTCCAAAGATATGCTTAGTAAAGATCTCTCTATATGGAGTATCTTTGTCAAAAGCTCGCGACCGAGTTTTTGATTCCTTCCCTTTTCCTCATATTAGAAGATTTTGAGGTGTTTTAATTGACGATTGTAGGGATTTATTTTCTCAATAGCACTGAACTTGGCCCGAAGGGCCGCATTGACTGGTGTAAAAGCAAATTTATCAGCAAAAAAACTAAGTTTTAGCAGAAATCTAACAAACTAATTTAGCTTTGACGTTCTATTTGTAAAATGTGCAAGAAGTTTTTTAAGAAGTACGAGTACGAGCCAATTCAGCCCCGGAGAACAAGTTTACTCCTTCCTGTTTTACATTACATTACACATTCTTCTTTTTATCATTTATTGTACAAGAAAATCTATCAAAGCCAACCCTTACAAGCATAAACGTTTATGGAATATCAGTGATGGCTGTAAGTCTCTTCATCTACGGATGGTATCTTCCAGAAGAAAAAGAAAAGTCGAAGATGATGGAAGAATGGTGGCCAAAAAAGATAAAAATCGGAGTGTATTGTATCACAACATTTGTGTGGATTCGAAAGATAGAAAATACAATGCGGTAAATATTAAAATAAACAACTCAACGCAATTTGCAGAGTTTATTAAGACACAAATTCCTAGCATCCTAAAGAAATTCTTTATGTCGCAAGCTATTTAATATAAATCTTGGGATAACTCTGCATTGTTTCTTTTCTCTTATATAATAATGTTGGCAGTCGAAACAGTATATAATAAATAATAAGTGAATCAATAAAAACAGGGCAGTCTATTGTGAAGACAGCAAACTACTGCTTAAAAGGTAAAAGGTCAAAAAAGGCTGAGACAATCCATATTCATTGGCAAATGAAAAAACAAACTGGGCACAGAAATTAAACAAATCGAGTTTCAAAATATGAGAAATAAAAGTAGAATTCTACCATTTTTATATGATACAATCTAATCGGAAATGTATTGTCATTCTATTAAAAAAAACTATTTAAATCGATATCTATTATCATTGATAATACTTGACGTTTATTTATTTAATCATTTCATTTTGTTTGTTTTACTTGTTATTACAAATTAGAACGAAAAAATACAATCATAATTTTATTAAAAGAGTACAACAAAAAATTCTTTTTTGCATCTATTTTCAACAAATAAAAATTTAGAAAACTGCTCTTACATAATCCTAATTACGTTATTACTCATGACAAATTAAACTCCACCAACGTTTTAAGTTCATGTAATCCTTGAGAAAGGTCATTATTATTTTCGTGCTTGCTTCTTAAAATTATTATCAGATGAAAATAAAATGTTAGTTCGTAATAGCTTTTGGTGAAAGACACACAATCTAGATGTTTACTATACTTAATATTAAAATCTGAAATGAAAACAAAAGTAAATATTTTAAATTTTATGTAGAAGAAAACCCCTCAGGTTGTTGATCTATTTCTAGAAAATGCCTTGACCTTTTTTAATTTTGTGTTTTTTCCCAAAATATCCTGATATATATCTTGTTTATCCTTGTTTGTATTAAAATAATTCTATCTAAAAGATCTTTATAAAAATGATTCGTGTAATTGTTACTAAATTGATTGGGTTCTCGATTGTTACATTATTTTTAATTACAAAGTGCAGAATCTAATTTTATTCATCAGAATATTAAAACCAAAAACTTATTATCTAATAAGACAAGAATTGTAATATCCTATACTTTAGCAAGAAGGAAAAAAATTCAATAAGGTGTAAGGTTCAAAAGTATCATAAACGCACACCTGCTTGAATACTAAACAGAAGATGTGATGCAGGCATGTTCACACTAGGACAAGGAGATTTCAAACCAAAGCTTTTTTTTTTCGTCAAGGAGAAACACAATCTATGTAGAAACTGAAACGATAGGTATTAAACTACAGTAACCCACGATTCCAATATATTTTTATATTTTTTACTGAAATTGCATTGATTTCAATCAAACCATTTTAACAGGGAAATTTTTGAGCGCCATTTTGAGCAGTTATATCTTAGGAATTTATTAGCCAACTTTGAAATTCCTTTGAACCTTAATTTAGCCCATTTTTGGAAATATACTTGAATAAGGTAAACCCGCAGATTTGGCTTTCTTGAAAAAATTCAAAATTCTTCAAATATAGGACTGCTTGCTCTCTTCAAAACTACCTTTAAAAAATTATAAAAAATCTAGTTTCAGATTTATACCAACTCAGTTGATAGATTGATTTATCTTCAACCAGCAGATTCAAGAATTGCATTCAAATCGCTATCTCTGAGCAGCAATGCAGCTGTAAATTGACTACCATGTTAGCGACTCATCATATGTTTTCAGTGTTACCGAAATCAGAGCTTAGTTGCCTCGTAATTAGAAAACACATAGAGAACATCCAACTTTCAAGTTAATTCTTAGATATTGGGCTCCTGTGGTCAAATATTTTCTATTCAAATGAAGCGAGAATTAAAATCTTTGATAAGGTGCAATTTGGAAAATATTGGTTGACGATCGCTATTCTTCAGTAGTCAGCTTTCTGAAATTTATTACTGTTTATTTATAAGATCTATTTATCTATCCGTCTGAAAATATCTACGCTTTTTATGGTTGGCTTTAAAGACCAAAAATTGATCAGTTTGTTTCGTCGTATCATGTGATGCACTATATGAATGGTAAATATGTAAACAACTATTATCTCTCTTGAAACACTTCCATTTTCAATAGACAAATTTGTCGGATCAGTTGTGGGTGAACCATTTAATAAGTAGGTGGACAGCAAAAGCACACAAACATTATTAGCTCCGAGAAATCCACATACTTCTTAGTAACGTGGGAGTGAAGTTGCTTTATTGGAAAATGTTTTTATAAACCACTATACTTCAATCATCATATTTCCTTTAGTACTACATATGTGTACTTTAAGAGAAAGTGAATGAAAGTTGATAGTACTCCACAATATAAGACCTCTTTGCATCGCAATGAACTGAGCTGAAATGCTATTGTCAACAAAAGTAAATTCTAAAATATATTATGACGAGGAAGACGTTCAATAACTGAAACAGTCAATTTGAATTCAGTATGCAGATTGGCATAATTCGGCCAAACCGCAGAAGCCGAGAGACCCTTCCCGATCTGTTCGTGCTGAAATGTGTAGAGAATGCGATTATCATTCCCCAGCTCTGGCTGTTTGTTTAGAACACCATCCCGATATATAATAGTAATACTCTGACATCAAGGGTAATTTAAGTGTTCAGCGATAGCAAATGGTGTCAAACGGCACTTGCACTAAGTTAGTAGTGTTACTTGATGCCTACCATTGTTGTGCAAACAAACACAGACAAGAGCTTGTAGTATGAACTGAGATCTTGCTCAGTAAAGTGGCATTTTCGCTTAACTTTACAGCAATACTCTTCCTCGGATCATACAATTGTGCTATACTCTGAGTTGTCTCGATCATACCAACAGAAGCTCAACGTTATCAATCTATAGATACATAGTTGTACATATCCACTGTCGGATGAAAATAACCAGACACTTCGACCCACCCTTGACGGCATTAATTTTGAAACAACCTTGAAAAACTTCCGCAGCAGTATTGAGATGGCCTCAAAATAACCGAAGACTTCCTAAAACAGATCGAGATCATTCCACATTCCTTAGGTGACGACTTGGCTGCTCCTAGAGCATTTCAGAGATCTCGAAAAACAGTTTCAAAGTCAAAGCAGAATAACCATGAAGTTAAGACCAGAAATGGTATAAATGTTCTAACAATATTCTATCTAAGATATTTGCTTTATGCCCGGTTTCTGAAAGCTGATATTATGTATCATATAGTTATCGGATGCATAACTTTATGGAACCGATAAACTTCTTAAGTGTTGCTCAAAATTTTGTACTCTACTTTATAACTATCGGTTTCTTAAGTAGTTACGAGAAAAACCAATAAGTTACACATTTTTCAACAATACTGTCGTTCTATACCGGCACTTTC
The DNA here is from genome assembly GCA_011009095.1 of Ignelater luminosus. Classification (NCBI taxonomy): domain Eukaryota; kingdom Metazoa; phylum Arthropoda; class Insecta; order Coleoptera; family Elateridae; genus Ignelater; species Ignelater luminosus. The sequence goes on along the minus strand of VTPC01002712.1, from coordinate 191,197 downwards.
ATCTTAAACATAACCTGCTGTTAGCGATCGGTAATTGAAAAAAAGCCGCGCAAAACCTCAAGCGATATAGAATGCGCCGGCGCTACATAACTTATCGCACCAACTTGCTCTGAAAATTTATGAAGCCGATATCGGTCCCATAAATACAACATAGCGTTTGAGAAACACCTTTTGGCGATTTATGGAATGCATAACTTAATCGATTAGATAAATTGCTTTCAGAAATCTGGCATTAGAAATGTAAAGGTTGCAGTTAGAATTTTATTACAGCCTTATGAGGCTTTCTCACAAAGGCGGATGTATACACAATGTAAAAAGGCACAATAACACACTATTTTAGAAATAAGATTTCTGAAGATTTCCTTAAACTACAGATAGCCTAATCTAAAATGAAACGCTAAGTTTATTGAAAACGTCATGCTCAGTAGATGGCGTAATTGTGTTTCCTATTTCTCCGGTTCAAGAATCCCTAATAGATACCACCACAATGCGAAAGTGTCATCTGAGCTAAAACGTTTTAACTTCCTGAGTTCCTGATTACTGCTTGTGTCTATCAGCTGACAGCAAGTGCAGCACTGCCATTATCAGAAACTTTCTGAACGATTGGCAAATGCAAAAAGGCCCTCTTCGCTGGCGACAGCACGTAGTCACGGTTACTATTCGTTGCTGTTCTTGGACGTACCTATTATGTCCAGCATATACTTTGCTTTTTTCTACAAAGAACTTGCACATTTCGTGTCATGCACAAAACACCATATTTCCTTTTTCTCTAACTCACTCTAAACCAACCAATGCCGCACCCTTCGTGATTTCCTCAAATTGTCGTTTAGAATAGTGTTTCTCAAACTTCATGGTTCTGTCCACGAGCAGATAGTACGCACCAATGAAAAAACTCCTGATTGGTTGATATGTGACAATTGTTCACATCAATCAAGTGTTTTTCATTGCTGGTACTATCTGCTCGTAGACGTAAGCATTGACAGTGATACACTATATTGTAACGCGCGACTAATCGAAAGTACCAGAGAAGTCTGGAACGGTCGAGTCGTTCCAATCGTCGAATATGCGAGAAAAGGCGCGAACCTCATCGAGATAAACAAGGAGACGATGTACTATATACTCCAGCGAGAAGAGAGACTCCAGTTACGCAGTAGTTCTCTCCAGTGAATCAGCTCGTAACAACGAAAGAAATAAACGTGTAAATAGTGATATAAATGTGACATAAATAAATTATTCTGTAAATATAGAAATTAATATAAAGTGAAAATATTAGAAATAAATTGTAATAGATTTAGTGTAAATAAACATTAAAAATAAATAAACGTTTTATATATAAAAAGAAAATTACAAAATTAAAAGACGACAGTTGAGAAACTTTATACTCCAAGAACTCAATAGTATTCGACAAAAACCTTTCTCAAACACATTCAAATGTGTTTGAATCAATAATTGTACATTATCATCTTGCTTTATACAATACTGTACAATCGAACCTTGATAAATCAAGCTCGAAGAGGAAAAACATATTGAGTGATCAAAACTCCAACAAAGATATTGTTACATGCATGTACAGTCTGCGACATTAGTAATGAGACTCGAGAATGGATTTAAACACAACACAAATTTATGAGAACAAGGTTTTATACCAATAATACGTGCGGACGTCACTGAGTACCGCTCTTTAAAGCTTGTCGGTAGCCTGGAACCTTTGTTCTCTCAACTTTATGTTGTGTTTAAATCCATTCTCGAGTCTCATTACTAATGTCGCAGATTGTACGTTCGAGTTATTGAAGTTCGATTGTATTCAGTCTTTCATCTCCAACAATCACTTTATTTAATGATTCCAGTTCACATTTCACTTTTTCTACATCCTGAGACGAATAATAATTTTCCAAGTATTTTGCCTTTCAGTGGACACAGATCGACATACAGTTGAAGAAGTACACAAAGCTTTGAACTTTAATCGTTTTGTTGAAGTTTCTAATATCTTTTCGATTATAGAAGAGCAGTATATCGATGTATGATCCGTACATAATAGAAATACCAGATCAGTCATCTTTCTACTTTATAAAATTCAAGTAGGAAATTTTACATGAAGCTTAGAACTTTTGTGACCAAAAATTGTCGATTTAAAGAAAAGATTTTCTAGGACATTAAAAACGTAGTAGGGGCTGCTCAAAGAAAACCTTCAGAACATATTAGGGAATATTAAATATTCTGACTTCCGCAGAAATTTCTTCATCAAGGATACTTGAATTCCATTTCTAATCATGAAAGAAAGGGTCATTTCGTCGATGTTGGTGTTTTTAAACACCCTGGATACAAGTATGGTTGTAAATTGTATTCATTTCAGGTTTACTGTAAGTATGTAACATTAACTTTTTTAGTCGAACCAATCAATAACTAATACGTTTCAGATAGTTACACCCATGTTCTCGCTGTAGTCGTTGTGTCTATACAGACATGCTTTGAATGGAATAGTAGAAAAGATATCGAAATGGATTAAACATCTTATCGAGGTCAAGGCCAAAAGATACAATCGATTTAATTTTTGGGGTAAAAGTATTCAAATTTACATATTTTCAAGTATTATCTTAAGTTGATCTTGATCTTTTCGTGTTCAATCTCACAAAGAGGGCAAATTACAGAAGTAGGTAAATTTGTTTTTTTCTAAATAATGAAAACCAGAATAATAACATTAATTTTATACCTTTTAACACCATTATGTTTACTGATACTTGTTTCACTGTCTGATTTGCATATCACTTCATCAATGTTTGGTACTGCGATAATACTAATGCGACAAGAATGAGTTGTTATTGATTTCTCAAAACTGGCCAACTTTTCTGTTTTCTTATATTAAGCAAGTCCAATAACGAAAATAAAATATTTAATAAATATTATCCTCTTTAGAAAAACAATAGCCCAATTTGTATGTAACCAGTTGCCACACCCTTCAATCAAAATCTATACTTAGCCTAAACTACCTCTCGCCGATGGAATAAATATTTAAGACGGCTTCAGAAAATCTATAAACCGATTATTATGTGACATTTGACAAATTGTATGTTATAACTGTATTGTTTCCAATCTCGGTTAGGTAAAAAATAAAAATGGATTTTTCGGTATTAATAAAATTCGTTTTTCGAGTCCCAAAAATTATTTTTACCTGGCAAATTCACATAATTGCAAACAAAGAAATATAATGGAAATATTTTCTATTTAATCCTAATTATAGATACCATCTGCCTTGTAGACTTCCACAATTATGTTTGGAGCCTGCAAATGGACTTAAATCATCAAAAGATATTTCCTGCAGCGAAGACCTCAAGACTAATGCATAAGTTCTTGATTTTGTCACGTTTTCTGTTTAGAAGATGACTATCTTTTCAGAGAATTCTTTTCCGTATAATACTTGCCTTTTCTCCTTTTGACTATTGTTTCGTATATAAAATTCACTTGAGCGTTGTTGTTTACGAGAAATTCTTTTGGTTAGTTCAATTTTTTCCCTTTTTAAAAACTGACAGTGTTAATAATACTAATAATGGCATTTTGATATGAATAAATAATTGTAACATAAATTCAACCCGAAATGCCTCTACATAATTCAAATTTTAAAACAATAGAAGGAATAATTTTGAATTCTCGATTTCAGGCTTCGTTATTTGCTTAATGTTAACCTAACATTGATTAATAACGAACCCTCGATTCCCTTTATACACCTGCGTCTCTGCGGTTTTATATGGGTAATTTTTCCTGGAGCAAAAATTATTTTTATAAGCAGGTGGAATTTTAAAATTGTCCCGAGTAAAAAACAATTTAAATAGATGCGCGCTAGTTATAAATCTCGGTATAAATTTATGTGGTTGTTATAATGATTTACTATTCTAATTACTATAATCGATTATGGCTATTATCAACCTATAAATCAATCGTACATAAATTTATGTACCTGTAAATTGAAGCTTTTGGTCTATTTATTGGTTCGATGGATTTATCAGAGGTCATTACCTAAATAACGGCAGATAATGCAAAACAAATATGTCAATACCTCCTATATTCCGTACTTGAAACTGCGCTTAGGCAAATAGGGTGCAGTTAAGTGTTGTTAGCATTCTCAGTTTAATTAATGTTTTAATAATCCCGATAAGGTGCATTAAACCCTAGAAAATTAAGTTTGTAACGTGTAAAATGTGCAAAGCTTACAGTTATGAGCACTTGCATGGCCGTTACGAAACTATTTATTATTTAATTATTTACTTTGATTTTGAAATTTACCACAGCATATTTATCGAAGAATTTGGAGCATTTTGATAAAGTTGTTATCTTTACTATTCTGGATTATATCATTTTTTATTGTATTGTGCTGCTGTTTATTGTAACCATTTTGCTTTTTTTAATTTCCTTTTATGTATATACAAGGCAAAAGTTAAAAGCTTTTCGATTGTAATCGTGATTTGGCTGACACACTGCTTTTATTGAAGACAAAAGGAGATTATTTATAAGCCATCATTGTTGCCAATCTATAATTTATCTTACCAAAACAGACAGAAAGCACTATAATAAATAATAATAAAAAGATATTTTGACTTTTAGTTTATAGCATAGTATTATACCTAACATTCTTCTATTATTATTACTTCAATAGTTTTAATTGTAATTAGATGATTAACTTCAGTTGGACTTTGAACACGAAGATGATTCCACAATACAGTTTTTTTATGTTTAGACACATCTAAAAATACAACTTTAATAGTTACAGCACCGCAAGCAAAGAATGAGTTAATAATAGCATTAATGAAATTCAAGATACCAACAAAAATGCATAATAAAGAAATAAACGAACCGTAACGCAATTTAAATTAGAAATGAGATAAATTGCAAGCGAACATTGGCATTTGGGAATATATCAAGGACATGTACTAATATTCAGTTTTCCTAATAAAGTTAAAATTCGAACGACCTTCTCTAACAAATTCTTTGATTTAAAAATATTTTTTCAATAAAAAATTATTTGTACACGTAAAACTAAACGCATTTGTCTAAATTATGTTGTTATTAAATTTCTGGAATGTAAGTTATATCAAGTAGTTCAATTTCATAACCAAGGTTGAAACCCATCTCTCAAGATTTCAGAATTGACGTAGAAAAAAGAATGAACTTTCAACAAAGAAGTCTTGCGAAGATAATTAAGTGATTGATACTTTGGTGAGCTTCGCAAAATCCGAAAGATGTCCCAACTCTTGTAATCAACAAAAGACAAAAAGGTACGAAGATTTGTAAGAATCAGAGGACGCAAATCAATGCTCTACTGCGTTTACATTGTTGCAAGGTTTATTCTAACCGTGAGTTGAGATATGAGCCGAAACTTCATTATACTCTTAGACTAAGGAAAATTAACGTTAGATCAACAATTAAACAAAGAAGAGAGAAGAAGCAAATAGAGAAGAATCTACAGAATAGAATCAGAAAGCTCAAATTGTGGTTTGTTAAGGATAAGGTAAGAACAGGAAGTTCATGTCCAAAAGCTAACGGTAAAAATCTGATAAAAAGTCTCGGTATTACCTAAAAATTATTGGTCCTTCAGAAACTATTTATGTGTTTAACCCTTTATAGGGCAGTGGTCACTATGTTGACCACCAGCTATTAAAGGTCATCCAGACATTATTTTGTTCAGAAATATCGACCATATAGCTTTGGTTGGTCCTCTAAACCGCTAGTAATCTCATATACGAGTGGTCTCATAGTTAAGTACCCACCGCCCGTTTCTCCTCGTGTAATTGTCTGTATCTTCCACATCTATTAGCATAAATTTAGAAAACTACTGTTGATACGTTTCAGGTAAGTACTATGACTTGTAATGATAATTTGATTTTGATAAAATACATTAGCGCCACCGAGGAGATCTAACCCGCTAAAAATAGGTTTTGTAAATTCTAACCTCACATCAGTTCATATTTGGTAATTTACATTGCCTGTTTTATGCCTAATAGAAATTCTTTCGTTACAGAATGATGTATTATAGACTGAAAGATTTAGAAAACCTTACGACGAACTGTTCGATCTTTTAGGCGCTAGTGGCGAAGATCAGGCTGAAAATTCAGATTACGATGATGACAGCGGTGCCGAGGATGCAGTAGAATCGTATTCGTCAGCTTCTACTGGCAATGCTCCCAACACGTCCTGCTCATAGTCTCGTGATCCTTCCCCCAAGTCCATCCTGCCTCTACACCAGGAACAGAAAAAACTTGATGAACCTTTCCATTCAAACTTATTGATCATCTAAATATCAAATTTCTACAGTCATTCAATCTCTCTCGAAACTTAGCTATTGATGAAAGCGTAGTGGGCTAGCTAGATAGTGGTGTAGCCCACAAAAAGAAGCTTCAACATTTGGGCATTAGCTTGCTCCAAAACCCACTATTTACTAAATTTTAAGATATACGAAGGTAAGAACAAGCATGACAAAAATGGAGGACTTTCCTTAGGCGAAAAAACTGTTATACACCTAATATGTTCTCCGTATCGGGGAAAAAGTTCTTTTTATCTATTTCGATAATTTCTTCATTAGCTTCAGGTGCTCTCAAAATTATATGATAATAATAACTTTTCCTGTGATACTTTTAGAGCAAATAGGACAATATCCCAAAGAATTTTAGCATAGGATAAAACAATGAAAACTGGACAGTCTTACTGCATAATGAATAAAAGATTTTTCAGTAGCAAAGTAAAAGGATCGTGACAGAAAGTCCGTTATAGTAATTAGCTCAATGCATAACCCAAACACCAAAGCATCTGTTTTGAGAACAAATAAGACTGGAGAAATCCGTTGGTTGCCCTTCTTCAATGCACGATTACAATAAATACATGGGTGTTGTTGGTGGATTTGAGTAGCTTATGGTTTCCTATCCAATAGAGTGGAAATCTTGGCGTCGGTGGATAACTCTTTTATTGTTTTATAAATGCCACAGAAGCAAAAAGAAGCAATGTTTACTCGAAGCTGATGTCTTATCTGAATTTCCGAAGCATTTTGGCCAACCAGCTTATTAGAATTTTATTGTAATCAACAAAAGAAGGGAACTGCAGTTATAGTAGGAGCCAGAAAACTACGAAGGGATCACGCTCCCTCAATTAGTCTTGAAAATCTGATTCGACTGACCAATATTGGCGAGCACTTGCCCGTGAAGGGAACTTATAGACATAGTTCAAAATGCAGCACCAAGAAGAGACCTGTCCCAATCAAAATAACGCCTATAACTAGAGATAAGCACTTACTGTACTTATACATATTTTATTAAAGAGTACCTAGATGTCAATATACGTTTAAATCATAACTTGAGATGATTACTTACCTTACGTATATGTATTTTGCTGTTATTGTGTATCGTACTTCGGTGTTAATTATGAATTATTATTTGTATCAGTTAGAACACTCCAAAAATACTAAGAATTTTTGAAAATTATGAAAAAAGTAGCGCTCTATAAAGGGTTAAAACCTTGCGATAAACTTCGTATACCGTGCTATAAACAAAAAAAATGCAAAAGTTACTACTAGAAGATTTGAAAATTATTCTTACTTTTTCAGTACATTCTACATATCTACCAAGATACATTTTTTCCAAAACTGTACAAGGCTGTATATTCCATGAATACAGAAACATATTTTAATACCTTTCGACCATTTTCTTGCGTCAGCTCATATGGATTATTGTTTTTACAAACATCGAGATTCAAGGTTGTAACCATGCTAGCAAGACGCTTCATTTGTAAAATCTTCTCGAAAGCCATTTCTTGCTGACCTATTTGGTTTTTGGCATGAAATAATGAAAAGCGTTGTCAGAGAAAACAAGGACGTCTGGCAACCGTAGTAATGAAGTTTTGCCTCATGGAAAATAATTGTAGATTATCATAAACATTTTTATCAATGCGATGTTTTGAATTTGGACAAATGAAAACACGTTTTTTGTACTGAAGAGTACTACTGACAATTCGATTTGGTAAGTTCCTAAGTAAAGCTCACTTTTGAAGAAAATACATTCAAACCTTCCTGTGTTCTCATAACAACACAAAATTTTAGCTTCAGCTTGCTTAGAATTGATGAGAATGGCAGAAAGCTATATACATTTTGTAAATCTTCATAGAAGTTTGTCGTTTCAGAAAAGAAGATGAATATTGAAGAAGAAAATAATTTTACGACTCGGCAGTTTTACAATAATGTAAATCCCTATTAAATCAAAAAAAAATCAACAGTAATAACATCTTATTGACTATAAGATGATTTTTGCCATCGGGCATTAAAACAGTCTTGGAATTGTAGAACATAAAACACAAAATGTCAAATTATTTA